>SNQJ01S0063664.1:87829-101891 GCA_010110895.2 Picea sitchensis
GTTGTGGGGTCATGTCAATTAGGTTTAGATCAGTTGGTTGGGAGAAATGATTGTTATCCTCTCCACTCAGGTTTACTTCTAGCAAGTGACACGTTGAGCTCTTAATGAATATATTATTGTAATGACTTTGAGCCCTTGAGATCCTAGGGTTTACCTTGTATCTTGGGGGGGAAAAAGAGGTTTCTAGATACATATTTGAATAATGTGGGCCTCACTTGATGTCCCCCCCAAATGGTTGGGAGGAATGAGTATATTGTTGTAATGGCTTCGAATAATAATTTATTTTTAAAAAATTAAAATAATAATCAATATAAAGCTCATCAAAAGGATTAAAAACTTAAAATTCAATATAATTTATTTTTAAAAAATTTACTTATAATATAATTAATTGTGAAAATCTTCCTAGTCAAAATTAAAATTAAATTGAATTTATTTTTTTAAATAAAATATAAACTAATTTTTTTTAAAGACCAACGAATTAATTATAATCAAATATTAATAAAATATATAATTAAAATATTATAATTTCAAAAATAAAATATAAGATGGAAAAACAGGTTAAAAGCTAACAAATTTATCTTGATAAAATATTAATAAAATGTAAAAATTAAAATATAACATAATTTACTTTCAAAAATATTACTTACAAACTTACATATGGGACGAGTGGTTAATGTTTGATTAGTTAGGGGAATGCAATAGAATCATATGTTATGATTGAAATGAATTTGTTAGTCATGCCCTAATGATACGATATTGGGTGGCAGTTGATCTATGAAATTTTTTATTTTGGTTAAAAAAAGAGACCCGCATGTTGAATAGAGGGGGAGGGAGTGGGGCTCCCTCCTATCGGCAAGTAGTGGTGGACAAACGGAAGGGTTCACAAGTTGGAGGTTTCAGGTTCCCACACTTGGGTGCATCGGGTTCTACATCAAGCATGAGCGGAGAGGAGATGCAATAGAAAAAAGGTCAAACTGGTGAAAAAGACAGTGAGAATCAAATAAAATGGCAGACCCACCACTTCAACCAATTGGATCAGGAGGGAACATTGCATGCAAGAAAAAAATGACAACGATCCCAAAAGTCATTCTAGAAGACCCACGGACCCAAGAATATAGGGATCAAATGTGTGTGTATGCCTTGATCTGTAATTTTATGGGCCTATGGTCAACAGAGAGAGCCTTAAGAAGTTGGATCAAATGCCATTGGAATCCATGCGGGGAGGTGGACCTGCATCTGGGATCAAAAGGATTTTTCACAGAAGTCCTTACGAATCTAGAGGACAGAGGCAAGGTTTTTGAAGGAGGTCCCTATTTCCATGCCTCTGTTGGTCTCTATATGAGACCCTGGAAGGATAATTTCTCACCCAAAAAGGAAACCTTCATGTATTTTCCAGTTTGGATCAGGCTTTATTCTTTGCCTTTAGATTATTGGCTACCATCCACATTCGAAGAAATAAGGAATAAACTGGTAAAGTTTGTAAAGGCCTAAGATGCCACCTTAAAAGGAAAATATACCTCACTTTCAATAATTTGTATCGAGATGGATGTATCGGGAGCGCTACCAGAAGCAATATGCCTGGAATTCAAGGATGAGTAATGGATAAAAAACATCGATTATGAGAAGATATCGTTCTGATGCAGGATATGTCATGAACATGGGCATCTCTATATTTAATGTCCCTTAAATAAATTTATTGAACCATCAAAAGAAAAACGACAACAAGATGAAGAAGTTTTTGTTTGGCCAAATTATAGGGGTAGAGCGAATAAGCGACAAAATAACCCCCTCAGGCATACTAGAAACTAGAAATACCTTTGAAGGCCTGGCAGAGAATCTCACCCAGGAAGGAGATAAACATCAGGAGAAACAAGGGGAGATATAGATCGACAGAAAGGAAGCAAACATGGCGAGGGGGCAGCAACCAGATAAGGGAAATAACAAGGAATTCAATGGATCGACACCATATCGAAACCTTGATGTTAATATTCCAATGTAGGAATGTGACGGGGATTCAGAGATGAAAACTTGTGAGGTAGGAACCAAGGATCCTGATCTTAGAGAGATATTGGAACGAGAGGGTATCGACCTTCAGAATATCCTGGAACAATGGATAAAGAAAGGAATAGAAACCACACCCTGGGACCAACTAGATCAAGTGCAGTATCTCTTTATAATGAGAGAAGAGGTAAAAACCAAAGGGACCAAGCGCATGCATGGGGAGATAGGAAATTTGGGAGTTAAATCAGGGGAGACCCAACACCCATTGTCATCGAAACAAACC
Source organism: Picea sitchensis (assembly GCA_010110895.2). NCBI lineage: Eukaryota > Viridiplantae > Streptophyta > Pinopsida > Pinales > Pinaceae > Picea > Picea sitchensis. Next base: position 90,114 of record SNQJ01S0063664.1, read on the forward strand.
AAGAGGAAGAAAGGTAGAAAACCAAACAGTGTTGTGTTGCAGGAATTAGGGGCTTTGCTGATAAAATCCAGTAATATTAAATCTTTTTTCCCTACCTCTCCACCACCTATGTTAAAATGAATATTATCACTTGGAATATTAGAGGCTTGAATATCCTTAGGAAACATAGAATTCTTAAAAATAAGTTAAATATGGAAAAACCATAAATATGTTTTATCCGGGAAACTAAATGTACAACTAAAAAGTTGTTACAAATAAGTAGGAAAAGTTGGAAGAAGTATCAATATCTAGATATTGATATCCAAAAATCAATAGGGGGCATTCTTACCCTGTTGAAACCTTAAAAATTTAACTCGTTATCGGTTGAATCTACAAGTTTCTACGTATCAATTGAATTGAAAGTAATAGGAACTCTGGACGTGATCATCTTTACCAATGTGTATGGTCCTCAACTCCTAGATGATAAGAAAAGGATGATAAAATATTTAGAAAACCTCAGAGAATGACACATGAGATTCCATTGGGTTATAGAAGGATATTTCAACATAATTTTGACCCTGGAAGAGAAAAAAGGGGGAATCTACGGATTAGATAGAGATGCAAAGGCCTTCTCTAATTTTATAGAAAAATCCAGCCTAGTAGATATAAGAAGTAATAAAACTTTTACTTGGAACAACAAGAGAACAATGCATCACCAGGTGGCATCAAGGCTCTACTGATTTTTAATTTAAGAAGCCTTAATGATGCAAGGTATTGACATGGAAGGAAACGTCCTTCCATGGGGAGGATCGAATCATTGGCCAATGCATATAGAAGCAAAATTCCAAGGAACTCAAAAAAATCGACCTTTCAGATTTGCAATTTTTTGGCTAGACCACCCCTCCTTCAAGGAGAAAATCAAAATTTGGTGGACTGAGGATATCCAAGAACAGGGTACCAAAATGTACAGACTCTAAGGAATACTAAGACATGTGAAGAAGAAAATAAAACAGTGGAACAAAGAAGTGTTTGGGAACATCTTACAGGCAAAAAAAGAATTGGAAAATCTGCAGAAATCATGCATCCAGGATGGTTGCAATGAAGAGAAGAAAACCAAGGAAAAACACCTTCATCGGGAATGGGAGAAAAGATGTATTCAAGAGGAAATTTTATGGAGACAAAAATCCAGAGTTCAGTGGTTAAAGACAGGGGAGAAAAACACAAATTTCTTCCACAAGTCGACAATCGCCCATAGGAATCACAACAGAATGTTGAAAATCAGAGATGGGGAGGGAAAAGAGCTAGAATCTCATAAAGAAATCGAAAAATCTCTAGTTCAACACTTCCAAGACATAGCTAAAGAACCCGAAATTGACCGGTCAGATGCCATACAAAGAATTATGAGACACATTCCAAGACTAATCACAGAGGACCATAGTCAGAATTTAAGGAAACCAATTACTCTAGAGGAAGTAGATCAAGCAGTCCAAGAGATGCCTAATGGGAAGCCTCCTTGGACCTAATGGGTTTACTTTGGATTTCTTCAAATCTTGTTGGGATGTGGTAAAAAAATATATTTATGATATAGTTAAGGATTCAAGGCGATCCTCGTCTATTCTCAAATCTTTAAACTCAACCTTCATTACTCTGATCCCCAAGGAGAACGAAGCTATAATTCCAAATAGATTTAGACCAATAACTCTTTGCAATGTGGTTTACAAGATAATATCCAAGGTCATAGAAAATAGATTGAAACCTCTCCTTCCAATCCTTATTTCAAAGGAACAATCGGGCTTCATGGAAGGCAGTAAAATCTTAAACAATATCATTCATGCCCATGAAATAATCCAATCTTTGAAAAGTAGGAAAAAGGCAGGCTTGATAATACAACTGAACTTTGCAAAAGCCTATGATAAACTGAGTTGGAACTATATGGAAAAAACTTGGAAACCTATGGATTTGATCATCAATGGAGCCCCAACTAAGTCATTTTATCCATCTAGGGGAATAAGACAAAGGGGGCCTTATCCCCCTTTCTTTTCATACTCATGATGGAAGGATTAAGTAGAAAAATCAAAGCATCAACCACATAGGGACAAATCAAAGGTCTACAACCTCATGATGACAGACTCCAACAATGCATCAATAGTTTGTGGATGATACTATGTTACATGGAGTTCCAACAGTCAAAGAGGCGAAATCCTATAAGGAAATCTTGGATAACTTCGTAGAAGCTTCAGGAACAGAGACAAATCATTCGAAATCTATGATCTTTTTCTTTAATACTCATATTTAAATTCAAATAAACCTCACTAACATCCTAGGTTTCGAGAGGAAAACCTTACCTACTAAATATTTGGGAGTTCCTCTCACAGATAAAGTAAGGAGAATATCAACTTGGGAAAATATGATAAACAAGCCGCAATATAGAGTTAAACGATGGACCTATTGAGCCCTAAACTTTGCAGGCAAACGTGTGCTCGCAAAGGAAGTTTTACAGGCGATTTGAGCTTATTAACTTTTAGTCTTCCCAGCTCCAACAAGGATTTTACAGAGAATCAAAACTATTCAGAGAAACTTCTTGTGGAGAGGAGTAGAGGACAAAAATAAATGGGTGTTAGTGGCATGGGAAAAACTATGTTGGTCGAAAAGAAAAGGAGGGTTAGGACTGAAACATCCAAAAACAAAAAACAATGTGTATGGAGCAAAACTTTGGTGGAGGTGGGTAAAAAGAGCACAACACCCTGGATAGCCTTTTGGAAATCCAAGTATTCCCCTAGAAGGAACCCTCGGGATCTCATGTGATTCACCAGAACAGGAGAGGGATCGACTATTTGGAATATGGCATGAAGGAATAAAAGTGTGATTTAGGAACATTGTTTCTGGGAAATAAGAAATGGCCAAACAATCGGATTTTGGGAGGACGCCTGGCAACAAGAACCAATATTAGAAAACTAGGATAGGGAAATTATCAAGAAGGAATTATACAGACATGGAAAAGTTAAGGTGCATCAATATTGGGAATGAAGGGAAAGAATTTCAAAATGGAGATATTGGGACCCCATTCTCCCACAAGACCCCAATTGAAATTCCACACTAGTGAAAGAATTAGAGGAGAAACTTCAGAAATGAAAGATTGTGTGCTCGGAGGATGAGGACCAACTTCGGTGGGGCAGATGAGATGGAGGAGAATTTAACCTAAAAGAGGCATGACATTATATAGCGGGTCATGATTAGAGAAACCCAAACCCCCTCTGTGAATGACTTTGAAATTTCCCTCACTAGTTAAAGGTAAAACTCTTTATGTGGTTGGTTCTACACAGGAAAAATTTAACCTGGGAGAATCTGGTTAAAAGAGGTTTTAGTGGCCCCTCAAGATGTCACTTATGTGAAGAACAAGAGGAGACGATAAATCATCTGCTAGATGGATTCCCTTACTTCGCGGAGTTATGGGACTGGGTGGCTACCCTGTATCGATAGACCGATAGAGTAATAGAACTGATCCAAGCTGTTGGGTATGTGTTATATTATTTGCACGTGTGTGTGTGGGCACGTCATATTCGACAACTGCGTCTTTTGCTATTTTTAGCAGATTTTGCTATTTTTAGCGATTTTCTAAATTAATCTCGGATTAAGGGATTAGGGTTTTGGTATCTACGAAATACATAAAAACATTGTATATATTGTATGATGAATGGTGAAATTTGATATAATGAAATAAGAAAGGTTTTCTTGGTTGAGGGTTTCCGATATAAATCTCTGTGTACTATGTGAATGAGCCATTGATGAATTTATGTTTTGCGTAAGAATCTATATGCATTGTTGTACTTCACAAGTTTAAAACTTACACAAGAGACCCTAAGGAGCTAGAGGGTTCAGTACACAACTAATAAAAAGGTAAATTTTTGTTGGGGATTAACTCATGGGTTTATTCTATGGGAAATTTGGAAGGAAAGAAACAAAATCCTTTTCCGCAATGAATCCCTCCCAATAAATATTTTGATAGAAACGTTCAAACAACAACTAAGAGAAATTGTCTTGAGTAGGAAAGTTCATTCAACAACTAATATTTGAGGGACAAATGGGTTTTCAACTATATATTAATATTTTTTAATATATTTCAGCCATTTTAAAGGGAATTTTGCTTATTTTTTGAGGCTTTAGAACCTAGATTGAGGCCAAATTTTGGGAGAAAGTTCGGATGTGACCCCCAACTCAAATCCTATATAAATATAGCCTTTTTGACATTGAAAACAAGTTCATAACACCATAATGATGCCAATTTGTAGAGAGTAAGCCATTCTTATGTAGAGAAGCCAGAAGAGTAGTGGAGCTTTGGAGGCCATTTTTAGGAGTTATACTCCACATTTTTCATTGTCGTTTGTTGCATTGAGTTCATGAGATAGAGAAGAACATTGGTGTGTCAGCCAGAGAACAAATTGATGTAATTTTGATGTACTTTTGAAGACACGCCCGGAGATGTAGGCAACTTTTTCGAACTTTGTTAACAAGTTTTTGGCATTATGGTTTGTTGCTCTTAATGCTCTTTTTTTGTTTTGTATTATTTATGATGGATGCAACATTATTTCATTAAATATCCTTCTTCTTCTCTTTAATTTATAAATGGTAAATCAACTCATGCAAAATACTTAACCAAATCATTTAAAAGATCATTTTGGATCAAGTGGTATCAGAGCAAGTTGACAATTGGTTGTTTTTTAGTATGCATGATTACCAGGGAAAAGTTAAGTCATTTTGAAGGAGATATTGTAGAAGGAGATCCTGAGATTGGATCAAGAAAGAGGACATCTCAAAGTGAGAATATGGCATCGGATTAAGGACTTTCTCAAAACGAAAGAGAGTTTCAAAAAACTTTCTTTGCCATGTCAGAGATTGTAAAAGTATTGTATGATGATTACTTGGAACGAAAGAGACATGTTCAAGGAGAATATTCAAAGCAAGACAAAAGTGAAGAAGGAGAAGACCCTCCAAAACCTCCTCCTTCACCTCCTTCATCTCCATATTCTTCTTAAACATAAGACTGACATGTCATTACTTAAACTTGATGTGAAATTCGAGTTTCCCATTTATAATGGAGAAGTCAATGCTGAGAATTTTGATAATTGGGTCAAATAGATGGAGGTATATTTCAGTGTGCAACAAATCAATGATGAGGCAACAAAGATTAACTTGGCATCACTTTGTCTTGCAAGTACAACACTCATCTAGTGGCAGAGTAAGTTGCAACATGGTACTCAACAAATTGGTAATGTATTTCCATCATGAAAATATTGTATTTTTGCAATAAGAAAATAGTTCTATCCTTTGGGGTATAAGGAGAAGGATTTAATTGAAGGGAAAAGTCTTAAATTAAGAAAATAACAATCGATGCAAGAATATACAGATGAATTTTGTAATATGGATTGATATTAAATATTCCATTACATACACAAGAAACTCTTATGAATTTTATAGGAGGTTTGCTTGCACATATTCGTAATACTGTGTTTATGTTTAGACCTACTAATATTGATGAGGTTTATGTTCAAGCGACATATGTTGAAGAAAGGAAAACTAGAGTTGGTGTATCAAGAGAATCATCTTCAAAGAAAGAAGGCAAAGGAAAAGGGAATGTGAAGAAAGAAAACTCAGTGACAGTTAAGGAAGAGAATCTCTCTTGTAAGCATTGCAAGAAAGAAGTGCATGATGATGAACATTGTTGGAAATTGCACCCAAAGAATAGACCGAAATGGTTCAAAGAGAGGAAAGGGAGGCAAAAAGTTGTGGCAGCAGCACAACCAACAGACTTGGGGTCAGACTCAAGTGATGAGACTAAAATCACAGCAGTTGGTTTGTGAGGTAAAATTGGTGATGGTTATGATTCTAGAAGTAAAATGTTTCATATAAGGGTCATTATGAAACATATCAAGATTGACACTTTGTTAGATAACGAAAATCAAGCTATCTTAATTCTAGAAGAAGTGGTTAAGCAATTGGGATTAAAAACTAAGTTACATAACAAACCCTATTCACTAAATTGTATAAGAAAAAATCACAAATTGCCTATAACAAAGAAATGTGTCATAAAGTTTGCAATTACATCTAAGTTTTTGGATGAGGTAATATGTGATGTGGTGTTGCCAGAGGCATGTGGAATGGTCTTGGGTATCCCTTATTTATATGATCGTAAATCAATCTTCTTCAGGGAGCATAATCAATATCACTTAGCTAAAGAAGGGACAAAATATGTTGTGCATGCTCATCATATCAAAGGGAATCAATCTCTTTTTACCATGGAACAATTAAAGAAGGAAACTTATGCAAGAAATACACCTATAATTGTACCAGTTTATCTTAATCACGAAAGTAAAATGGTTGTAGCATGTAGATATAGCCATACTTTGCTTCAAGATGATTTTTTGTCGTGCAAGCTTGTAAAGAAGAACAGACATGTTGGTTCATTTTCAATCATGTTTATGATATGGTTATTGTGGCTAATGTTTTCTACATGGATGGTAGTGGGTTCATAAATATGTGAAAAAATGAAAATGGCTAACAATAAGTGTTCAGTTATCATGGTTGTTTTTCAATTGATTATGATGCGACAAGTGCACAGGACAGATTTTATAAACAAAGGACAAGTGGGGAGGCTTATACCACACTTGATGTCTGGTTAATATCCTTTTGGAGGACCAAAAGGTATCAATGGGGAGGTGTGATCCAAATGGATCCAAGAAGGAAAAAAATTCAAGGTTCTTGGATTCATACGAAACTAGCACCATCGTGTAGTGCTCATCGTTTTGATTCCTACAGTATATTCTTTTTCGAAAATGGACTCTGTATGCAAAAGTTATCACAGTCTGAAGTTTTTCCCAAACATGCAAAAAGTAAAAATCAAAGTCAATAGTCTATACTACCAACGTCAGCAGTACATCAGCATGACACATGGAAGATGACATCATCATGTTGACATGGCAGAACTAGAGGCTAACACGTGGCATCTATATTTGGCGTTTTCAGGAGCTGATGTGGAAGACACATGGATTGTACGGATGCTAACATGGCAATTTGTACGATGACATGGTAGGTCTAAATAGTGACATGTGGCATGGTACAGAAGTGATGTGGGCCAATGACAGCATGACACGTGGTAGTATGGTTATGACGTGGTGGTTCCAGATGTGGACATGTGGCCATATGGATTGACAATTGGTATCCCTAGAGTAGGACACGTTGCAAGTGGCTAACTAGGCAGATGAGTTTTCGGGTAACTATGTTTGTGACATGTCAGTTCAGTCCAATGATATAGTTCCAAGTGGCCCAATCACAGGGTGCCACGTGGCACCCTGGATCAGGCCAATAAGGCATGGTCAAAATTTGGTTTAGTCCTCCAGCGATTTCGAAACATAGACCTCTTTCAGAGAAACGACTTCACATTAACCAGCGGACCGATCGGGTTGTTGGCTCATTTGTTTAACTAAATGGAAAAAGTTTTATTTAAATTTATGTGTGTCAAGGTATAAGGGTAAGCGCCCGATCGGCGGGCCTAGGTCGTCGACCAAGGTGTTGGACCAGGGTGAACCGTCATGTGACCAGGACCTAAGGACTAGGGGCATGGTGACATTGGACCAGGGTGTGGCCACATGGCCTTCCACACAACCAGGATCCCGAGAGAAAAGGGGCACAACCTAACTGGTCAGCCCCAATGCATGGACATATGGTCCCATATGACTAGGAGCCCGAAGAAAGGGGGCGCAGACCCATATTTGAGGGCCAAATGGGTTTTCAACAATATCTTAAGATTTTTTAATATATTTAAACCATTTTAAAGGGGATTTTGCCCATTTTTGGAGGATCTGGAGCTCAGATTGAGGCCAATTTTTGGGAGGAAGTTGGGATGTGACCCCCAAATCAAATCCTATATAAATATAACCTTTTTTCCATGGAAAACAAGTTAAAAATAGTAGAATAATGACAAGTTGTAGAGAGTGAGCCATTCTTATTCAAAGTTTTCGGATTTTGACGAAACCAGCACCATCGTGTATTGCTCATCGTGTCGATTTCGGCAGTATATTCTTTTCCGAAAATGGACTCTCTATGAGAAATTTATCATAGTTTGAATTTTTTTCCCAAACAAGAAAAAAGTCAACAGTCTGTACTGTTGACATCAGTGGTACGTCAGCATGACACATGGAAGATGACGTCAACATGATGACATGGCAGCGCCAGAGGCTAACACGTGGCATGCATATTTTGTGTTTTCAGGAGATGATGTGGTAGACACGTTGATTGTACAGACGCTGACATGGCAGTCCATACGATGATGTGGTAGGTCTGCATAGTGACACGTGACAAGGTACAGACATGACTTGGGCCAGTAAAAGCATGATACGTGGTTGTACGGTTATGATGCAACAGTCACAGATGTGGACACATGGCCGTACGGATTAACAATTGGCAGCCCTAGAGCATGACACATGGCAGGCAGCTAACTAGGCAGATGAGTTGTTGGGTGATTGTGTTGGTGACCTGTCAGCTCGGTTTAGTGATATAGTGCCAAGTGGCCCAATCACAGGTCGCCATGTGGCACCCTGGATTAGGCCAATGAGGCATGGTCAAAAGTTGGTTTAGTCATTCGGGGATTTCAAACCATAGACCTATTTCACGGCAATGACTTCACATTAACTGACTAATCGATCAGGTTGTTGGCTCGTTTGTTTAACCAAATGGAAAAAGATTTCTTTAAATTGATATGCGTCAGGGTATAAGGGTAAGCACTCTGTCGGTGGGCCTAGGTTGTCGACTAAGGTGCTAGACCAGGGTGAACCTTCATGTGACCAACACCTAAGGACCAGGGGTGCGGTGACATTGGACCAGGGCATGGCTACATGGCCTTCCACGCGACCAAGAGCACGAGAGAAAAGGGGAGCAGCCTAACTATTTAGCCCCAACGCATGTACATATGGTCCCATATGCCCAGGAGCCCAAAGAAATGGGGGGCGCACCTAGATTTGATGGCCAAATGGGTTTTCAACTATATATTAAGATTTTTTAATATATTTTAGCCATTTTAAAGGGAATTTTGCCCATTTTTGGAGGATCTAGAACCCAGATTGAGGCCAAATTTTGGGAGGAAGTTGGGATGTGACCCCCAAATCAAATATTATATAAATATAGCCTTTTTGACATGGAAAAAAAATTCATAATAGCATAATGATTCCAATTTGTAGAGAGTAAATCATTCTTATGCAGGGAAGCCAGAAAAGTAGTGGAGCTTTGGAGGCCACTTATGGGAGTTCTACTCCACCTTTTTCAGTGTCATTTGTTGTGTTGAGTTCCTGAGAAAGAGTAGAACATTGTTGTTTCAATGAGAGAACAAATTGATGTAATTCTAAGGTACTTTTGAAGCATTGAATATTAATAAGAAAGCCTCCCCCACTGAGGAAAGGCCCGGAGATGTAGGCAACTTTGCCAAACTCCGTCAACAAGTTTTTGGCGTTATGATTTGTTGTTCTTAATGCTAATTTTTTGTTTTGTACTATTTAAGATGGCTGCAACATTCTTTCATTAAATCTCCTTCTTCTTCTCTTTAATTTCTAAATGGTAAATCAACTCATGCAAAATACTTAACAAAGTCATTTAAAAGATCATTTTAGATCAGAGCATTAACTTACCAAATCAAAGAGAACCATAGGTTCATGGTAGCACCACATCTTGGACTCCACCCCAGGTTGGTTTCCTAAAATTGAATTTTGACAGTGCGTCAAAGGGAAACCTCGGAAGAGATGGGGTTGGTGGAGCGATCTAAGATAGTGAAGGAAAATTGTTCGTATCTACTCAACTAGTGTTGGAAACACTACCAATGATGCTGCAAATGTTTATGCCCTTAAGCAAGGGATGGAAATATTAGTGAGAGAAGGAATTTTCAATGTAACAATGGAAGGAGACTCGGCTCTGGTCATAAGAACGACAAGAAGGTTGTAGTGTGGAACCAAAATAGGCAAGATAATCACACATTGGCGTCTCATCCAAATCATTCAAAGAATCCAAAGGTACATGTTAGTTATGTTCTTGATCAACCTCAGGTGGGTTATAAGGAATGCAAACGTTCTTGTTGATAGATTACCCAATGAGGGTGTGCATCAGGATGGTAATTTGCTTGATGTGGAATGGACATAGGTTCAAATGAGCCAAATCAGAGAAGACTGTGAACAATTGGCGGAAAAAGATCAGCATGGTCGTAGCCAAGAAGACAACCACACTTGAAGAAAAGAGTCACAATCATATCTTGAACGGGGCCCAATTGGAGGGGGGGAAACTGCCCACTTGGCACTTTGAAATCACATATAGTTCTGACATGAAAGAGCATGCAGGGAAGATGGAACGACGGGGAAACAAGGTGGAAAACACAAGTATATCTTGTCAGATGTACATGTTGTGCAAAGTTAATCATAAGATGGTAAGGAGAGTCGGGAGCCGCAACAACATAATGCAATTCAATTTATCAATGGAAATGGTAGTACCAAGTAGGTCTAGTCGTATGGTACATAGAAGGAGAAGAAGGTGGAGGAGTACCACTGCAATAATAATGGCATGAGGAGGCACACCTCCTATTCATTTCTCTCGTAGAGGCCCATTAAAGGTAGGATCATTAATAGATAGAGGCAATAATACAAAAGACTTTTTTATAAAAGGTTTCGTGTTGGTAACCCCTACCTATCAGAGATCTCTTGAAGCTCTAAACGGTCTCGTAAAAGTTCAGATTTGGTGTTGGGAGAGTGTTTCACGTAAAGAAGCGTGAGGGGGTATTTTCAATGAAGAGGACAGGACCATGGCCCGAATGAAGTACACTACCAGGAAAGGGAGCTCGATAGCAGACTCTCAACCAAAGAGCTCGTGAAAAAAGACAAGAATTGAGAATACAACCAAGGATGCATCTCGGATGTACTAGAGAAAAGTCCTTCAAAAAGGGAAGGAAGCAATTAAGAACTGGGAAGAGGAGATTAAAGTTGGAAGAGAGGGAAAAGAAAAAATCCAGGTAGAGCAGGAGGTGGATTGGATCATCGACACCGGAACAACTCTCACTCGGGAGACCCTTTGCCACAAGACACATGAGATGGCATGGCATACCAAAATGTTCATTGGAAAAGTTAAATCAGACAGCGAAGAAACTAGAGTCATGGAACAATCGGAGTTGAAGACTATGTTAGAGGATATACAGTGTTGGGTCAATGGTTTGGAGACTATTGTGAAACGCCTGGTAGACATTGAAAAAATACAACAAAGCAATCAAGAAAAGATGGCAGCACAGTTTAACCTGTATCTGAAGTATGTACACCACATGGATATCACGCCAGTAGATGGCCATGGAACACAAGCCCAGATCTGAAAGGTCCAGGTGACTTCTTCAAAGGAATAGCGCAATGGAGAGGAAGGGGCACAGCTTTTTTTGTTTTGTAGTAGAAAACGTTCTGACTGTAAATGTTTAGAAGGTCTTTGTTTAAGTTTGAAAGTTTCCTTTTTTGGTTAACAATAATTTTTCATGGGAGTTATGTTAGTTATGGATGTTGGTTATATATTTATATGGATAAGTATACGGTCAGAAAGTCAAATACTAAGGGATGTAATCTAAATGGCATAGACATGATGCATAACAGACTGGATAAAAAGGTTATCTACTGCAGTTGGTCTAGTTTTCAATCAGACAGACCAATTGGTGGTAGAATGCTTGTAATTTTTTGATGAAGTAATACAAAATATCTCTGCTCACTTACTTTAAAAAAAAACTTACTTACAAGA
>SNQJ01S0063665.1:0-21442 GCA_010110895.2 Picea sitchensis
CCTAAAAAGTCACAAGTTCAATTCCATAGGGGATAAGGTAGAGTAAAGAAGGATAGTTCAAGTTCAAATTGTTGGGTGAAGAAAATTCATTGTCCCACAAACAATGAATAAAATTTAATTTTCATAACTTCCTAGAATTTTTAAATGCATGTGTTAACCTACTTTTTCACATTTACTTAATCATATTAAGAAATTACTTAGTCATTTGATTTCCACATTCAGATAATTAACAAATTTACTTGACATTAAATATTTACTTCAACATTAACCTTTTATCTTTTTTACATTTCCGCCACGTTTGGCCACATCTCCCATACAGTTAAGGACTGCCCCAGATACTATATTGATTGATTGGCTTCCTCTGCCCATTAACCTTTTATCTTTTTACATTTCTTCCACGTTTAGCCACATCTCCCATACAACTATGGACTGTTTCGCTTCCTCTTCCCATTAGCTACTCCCATACAACTATGGATTACCCAGCTACCAGATTGACTGGTTCGCTTCCTCTTCCCATTAGCTAGAAAAATTGATAGAGAGCAATTGACGACTCATATTCTGTTAACTTTGCATGTTGTTTAATTATGAAATTGACATCCATTTTTTGTGATCCTAGAACCCAAAAAAACTCTAGGAACACTGGGAGTAATATTGTTGAAGCGAGTCCAAAAAAACTCTAGGAACACTAGGAGTAATATTGTTGAAGCGAGTCATTTACCAAGGGCTCATTATTTTACATATTTAAATTGGATTCCTTCCAATTAAAAGGTGTTGTTTAGACTGATCAATCGAGTTTTTGTTGAAGAGTTCCTGATGAGAGCCTAAATGTTTCCATTCTGCGTGATCCATCTAGCATAGTCTGACTTGAATATTTGGATTCTCTGAGTAACTATGTACACATTTTCCATTTTTTTGTTTGTTAAAAATTAATGGTTAAAATATGATTTTCTGATGCAGGAGCATCTCCCACGTCAAGCGAGAGACCGCTGGACAAGCCAGCCAACATTTTTGAATATTTCCCTTGAAGTTGATGCGCCAAACTTTAAATGTAATAATTTAATGAGGCGCACTTGTATATTGTAAATGGACCTTGAGTGGATTGCTCTTGTCCTTAGGCAGATGGAGGCATTTATGCTAATAAATGTATGTAGGTAGAATTTAATTCTAGATTTGATAGCTTTAGAGCGCAAGAGGGAAATGGGATATAGACACCCTCATTGTACATTGTAACATTATCAAGGAAGAGCATAGAGAGGAACAGAGAGAGCTGTTTAGAAGACTCCATGTACAGATCTTGAATTAATAGAAGGAAATTGATTCAGACTCATGGTGTTCATATTATCTGTGTATGCATCTTTAAATGATATGCTCATGAATGTTTCTTTCATGTCATGCATTTGTTGTTATGCTGTGTATATGATTTCATGTTTGAATTGAAGTCTAGAAGGGAAGGGAATTAGTTTCAATTGTTTCTCTATCTGAGTGAGAATTCCTGCAAGGAGTGCAGTTGAAGTGTCCACAATGAGTGCGTTGAAAGAAGGCTCAGATAGTTTAACCTTTGTTTCTATTTCCAGAAGTGTCGTTGAGCATAGGAGCCGTGCAAGGAGTGCGTAGGCCAAGCTAAGACTCCAAGTTGCGATTCTGAGCAGAGGAATTGAAGACTGCTGCTGCAAGGATTGTGCAGAGTCGAGTGACTTCAACACTTATATGTGGTTGAAGTTTGCCGCAAGGAGTGCGTGCAAGAGTTTCCTAAAGGACCTGAAGATCGTGAAAAGCTCAGGAGGGATAGGCCTTCAAATTTGTTGAAGGACAGCGCAGAGGAGTTGTGCCTTGAAGGTTGGCAAGAAGCGCTGCCAAGTAGTGCGCAGGTGGACAAGTCTTTGTGGAGGAGTACTTGGTTCATTTTGCAGAATTCATCGGGGAAGATAGACGGTCGGTATTCTCCGAGGAGAATTCGTGACATTCTGTGGGTCGTCAGATCTTGGAGAGGTGCAGGGGAGATACGGCGACGTATTCTCGATAGGTTCAAAGCTCAGGAGGGGCAGAGCCATCGATCAGGGCCACGAGAACCATTGGATCTACACATATATCGTGTATCGGGGTTTCGTAGATCGAAATTCCAAATTATTGCAACAGGAATCGCGATATTGTGATACGCGATATCTCGACAGTTGAAGGACTGTGTGTGGGCCATAGCGGAGTCGACGAGTGGAGGACAGGTAGCACGAGCTATCGGAGTTTCGCAGCGAGAAGCGTCGAAAACATTACGTCAGGATTCACGAAATCGTGAACCCCAAATTCTCGATAAAGGTGACAGGACATTGAAAGGTCAACTCGCACGCGTGTCGGGAAATCGGCATATCGGGAGTCGGGAGTCGGTAAACCAAAGTGTTCGACATCGCGAGAAGAGAAATAGCGATAGGAGAAGCTTCGACATGTAAGGGAAAGGTTAGCGTTGACTGAGGTGTCGGGTCTCGGTGATCCGAGAGTACAGCGTTTGATAATTGACCTCGCAAAGTCACGAAGTTCGATCCTCCGAGTGCAGAGAGGGGATCGCGCGAAGAATTCTGTGGGTGGAGATTTGCCGATAGGGAAAAAGAAGGACCTGTTAGTGTTCTTTGGGCCAAAGGAAGAGAAGATACTGTGAGCTGACGTGGACCTTCCGACCTGGGGGTTGTGAGGAAGGGGGCGTTGGCATCAAGTGGTATTAGAGCTCATAAAGGTTCTTTGCTTTCTGTAGCAAATAAAAAATTCACCATGTCGCCGAGAAGAGAAAGGCAATCACCTGATCCAGAGGATAGGGAAATGCCACGAAGAGGAGGTAGGCAGATGGAAAATCCAGAAATGGAGAGACAAATGCATGATCTCCGAGCTAGACTCGAAGACATGGAGACAGCGCAAAGATGCACAACCAGTGCGGGGGATCTGAGTGATTTCGAAAGTGAAGTCGAGGCTAAACGTGAAGAGGAAATTGCAGCTGAAGATGCATCAAACGAGCGTTTGATCAAATCTATTGCTAGGATGGGTGCAAGAGCAAAGATGGACATTCCAGTTTACAAGGGAAACTTGGACGTAGAGGAGCTTCTAGACTGGATTAGATCTCTTGATACATACTTCGACTACGAAGATGTCGAAGAGGACAAGAAAGTCAAACATGCAGTCACGAGACTAAAAGGGCACACAACATTGTGGTGGGATGAACTACAAGCTAATAGACGCTGCAAGGGGAAGAAGAATATTAAGAGCTGGGACAAGATGATCATGAAGATGAAGGCGAAATTCATCCCGAGGGACTATCAAATTACTCTATTCAGGAGGATGCATAACCTGAGACAGAAGCTGATGACAGTGAAAGAATACATTGAGGAGTTCTACAGGTTGAACATCAGGGAAGGTCATCGGGAGAGTGATGATGAGAATGTTGCTAGATATCTGAATGGTATGAGATATGACATTCAGGATGAATTGAGCATGCTAACCATCCGAACGGTGGAAGATGCTTACCAATTGGCTCTAAAAGCTGAGGAGAAGCTGAGCCGAAAACAGAGTCAGAGGGGCCGAGGCAGAAGTCAGCCCAGAGGTAAATCTGTTGCCCAAGATAAATATCAGAAGCCCAAGGAAGACTGGAAGAAACCTCAGAATCGTACAGAGAGAGGTGGAAGTTCATAGCATGGGCAATATGCTGAACAGAGAGGAAAACATACTGAGCAGAAAGGGGATTATGCTAATGGAAACACTTTTCTTCGTACTAGAGGTAGAGGAAGAGGAAGAGGTGGAGTAATCACATGCTTCACATGTGGAAAGAATGGGCACAAGTCTTACAAGTGTCCAGATAAAAAGAAGGAGAATGGGGAAGCTCACATCACCGAAGCGCAGAGGCGAGATGTTGAGGCAGAAGACGTTGAAGGCGGAAGATCACTAATGATGTGAAAAGCTCTTTTGACACCGGAGAAGGACGTGGAGAGTTCAGTCCAACGGAGCAGATTATTCCGGACTGCTTGCAAGACCAAGGATAGGGTATGCAAGGTTATTGTAGATAGTGGAAGAACTGATAATCTCGTTTCTACAGAGATGGTAGAGAAGTTGGAGCTGGAGATGATTGATCATCCAAGCCTGTACAGAATTTCTTGGTTGCAAAAAGGACACCAGGTAACTGTCACTAAACAATGTTTAGTTGAATTCAAGATAGGGGGATATAATGATAAGATCTTGTGTGATGTTATTCCCATGGATGTTTGTCATCTATTGCTGGGTGGACCATGGCAATAGGACAGAAATGTGATTCATGATGGGAGAATGAATACATATACCCTAGAGAAGAATGGGAGGACACACATGTTGCTTTTGATCAGGGATAAGGAGGTGGAGCAGAAGGTAAGCAACACTGTACTTCTCATGAGTGGGAAGGAACTTCTTACTGAGGTTAAGCAGAAGGAAGATCCACAATTCTTTGTGGTCAGGAAACCGAAGATTTTATTGACTAGCACAAGAGTGGATGATTTACCAGAGGAAGTTCAGGAACTACTGGAAGAGTTCGCTGATATAGTCATGGATGAATTACCTCGTTCGCTGCCACCGATAAGGAGTGTGAGTCACCATATTGACCTCATACCAGGGGCCAGTTTGCCAAACAAAGCCGCGTACAGATTGACACCGCAAGTGAATGAGGAGGTTAAGAGGCAAGTCCAAGACTTTTTGGACAAAGGTTTGGTCAGGGAAAGCTTGAGTCCATGTACTTTTCCAACAGTACTCAGTCCGAAGAAAGACGGAGGCTGGAGGATGTGTACTGACTCTAGGGCGATCAACAAAATAACCATCAGGTAGAGGTTTCCATTGCCAAGGATGGATGATCTGATGGATTGCTTGAGCGGAGCAAAATAATTTTCAAAGATTGATTTGAAAAGCGGATATCACCAGATTCGCATGAGAGAAGGCGATGAATGGAAGACAACATTCAAAACAAACAAAGGATTGTATGAATGGCTAGTCATGACGTTTGGCTTGACGAATGCACCGAGTACCTTTATGAGGTTGATGAACGAAGTCTTGAAAGAGTTCACCGGGAAATTTGTCATCGTGTATTTGGATGACATACTGATTTACAGTAAATCAGTGGCAGAACACTTGAAGCATTTGGCTACAGTGATGCAGAGGCTACAGCAGGAGAAGCTACTGATAAACATGAAGAAATATTCATTCATGAAGACAGAGCTCATTTATCTGGGATTTGTTATTTCGGCAGATAAGTTGAGAATGGATCCGAAGAAAGTGGAAGTGATAAAGAATTGGCCATCACCAAAAAACATATTTGAGGTGAGAAGTTTCCATGGATTGGCTAGTTTCTACCGAAAGTTCATTAAGAATTTCAGTGGAATTAGCGCAGCAATGATGGATACAGTGAAGAAGCGGCATAAATCTTTTCACTGGATAGCAGAGGACGAAAAGAGTTTCAACTTGTTCAAACAGAAGATCACAGAACAACCAGTTTTGGTGTTGCCAGATTTCCAAAAAACATTTCAGGTGAAATGCGATGCAAGGGGATTTTCAATAGGAGCGGTCTTAAGTCAGGATGACAGGCCGATTGCATACTTCAACAAGAAGTTGAATGAGGCGAAGGTGAAATACTCCACATACAACAAGGAGTTTTATGCTATCATTCAGGCACTGAAGAAGTGGAGGCATTACTTTATCCCGAAAGAGTTTGTTCTATACAGTGACAATCGGGCACTGCAATTTGTGACTCAACAGGAGAAGTTGAATCAGAGACATGTAAAATGGGTAGAGTATATGCAGAATTTCAAATTTGTGATTAAGCACATTTCGGGTACTTCTAACAAAGTGGCTGATGCTTTGAGCAGGAAGTGTTTGTTGTTGCAGGAGTTCCGAGTCAAGACGTTAGGTTTTGATGATATCAATACATGTATGCAGATGATCAGGATTTCAAGGAGGCATATGAAGCAACTGAGAATCCAGTTCTTAGAGACAGAAGCCAATGGATAGAGTACATGATCCAGGAAGGATTGCTCTTTAAGGGTAATCAACTGTGTATTCCCAATTGCTCCATGAGGGAGAACCTGCTTAAGGAGAAACACAGTGGAGGATTGGCCAGACATTTCGGTCATGATAAAACGTTCGCAAAGCTGAGCGAATCATACTTTTGGCTAGGGATGCGATCATAGGTCAAGAGATTTGTGGACAGATGTAGAATTTGCCAGCATTCCAAGGGAAGAAAGAAGAATGCGGGTTTGTATCAACCATTACCCATACCTGAGAGACCATGGGATGAAATCAACATGGATTTTATACTGGGATTGCCAAGGACACAAAGGGGTTTCGACTCAATCTTTGTGGTAGCAGATAGGTTTTCCAAGATGGCACATTTTATCCCATATCATAAAACCAGTGACGCGACTCACATCGCGAACCTGTTTTTCAAAGAAGTCATTCGACTTCACGGCCTACCGAAAAACATAGTTTCGGACAGAGACACGAATTTCATAGGGAATTTTTGGAGGACCTTATGGAAGAAGCTAGGGACTAACTTGATGTTTAGTTCAGCGTATCATCCTCAGACGGATGGACAGACGAAATTCGTGAACAGAAGTCTGGGAGACTTATTGAGAAGCTTGGTGACAGAGCACCACAACAGTTGGGACAATATATTTCCGCAGGCAGAATTTGCGTACAACGACTCAGTGAATAGAAGCACAGGCAAAAGTCCATTTCAGATTGTATATGGCACGTAGCCGAGAGGAGTTTTTGAGCTGAGGGATTCATAACAGACTACAACTAGGAGCGCTAGTGCAGAAGAATTCGTAGAGGCGATGAAAGAACTTCACAGCCAGGTGAAGGAGCGATTGCAGAGTTCAAGTCAGGAGTATAAGCGTAGAGCTGATCAGTGGAAGAGACAACTTCAGTTTGAAGTTGGTGACTTGATTCTCGCACACTTGAGAAAGGAAAGGTTTTCGAGAGGAACGTATAATAAGCTGAAGATGAAGAAAATTGGGCCATGCAAGGTCTTGAGAAAATTTGGGACAAACGCTTATGAGATTGAATTACCGGATGGAATTGGAATATCTCCGATATTCAATGTCTTGGATTTATACCCGTATAAGCCTGAAGAAGAAGGAAATGAGCAGCCAGTGATTCAGTGGATGAAGCAGATGCCATTTGCAGAGAAGCCACAGATGGAGCAGATACTAGACAAACGAGTGGGTAATAAAACCAGAAGAAAAGAATACTTCAAGTATCTGGTCAAGTGGAAGAGCCATCCAGTAGAAGATGCCAGCTGGGAGAACGAAGCAGAGATACAGAGGCATGGACGAACCGTGCACGAGCTCATGGACAGGAGCCCATGGAATTTTTTCAAGCGAGGGAGTATGATGCAGGAGCATCTCCCACGTCAAGTGAGCCAGCATGGAAAGCGAGAGACCGCTGGACAAGCCAGCCAACATTTTTGAATATTTCCCTTGAAGTTGATGCGCCAAACTTTAAATGTAATAATTTAATGAGGCGCACTTGTATAGTGTAAATGGACCTTGAGCGGATTGCTCTCGTCCTTAGGTAGATGGAGGCATTTATGCTAATAAATGTATGTAGGTAGAATTTAATTCTAGCTTTGATAGCTTTAGAGCGCAAGAGGGAAACGGGATATAGACACCCTCATTGTACATTGTAACATTATCAAGGAAGAGCATAGAGAGGAACAGAGAGAGCTGTGTAGCAGACTCCATGTATAGATCTTGAATTAATAGAAGGAAATTGATTCAGACTCATGGTGTTCATATTCTCTGTGTATGCATCTTTGAATGATATGCTCATGAATGTTTGTTTCATGTCATGCATTTTTTGTTATGCTGTGTATATGATTTCATGTTTGAATTGAAGTCTGGAAGGGAAGGGAATTAGTTTCAATTGTTTTTCTATCTGAGTGAGAATTTCTACAAGGAGTGCAGTTGAAGTGTCTGCAAGGAGTGCGTTGACAGAAGGCTCAGATAGTTTAACCTTTGTTTCTGTTTCCATAAGTGTCGTTGAGCATAGGAGCCATGCAAGGAGTGCGCAGGCCAAGCTAAGACTCTGAGTTGCGATTCTGAGCAGAGGAATTGAAGACTGCTGCTGCAAGGAGTGTGTAGAGTCGAGTGACTTCAACACTTAGACGTGGTTGAAGGTTGCCGCAAGGAGTGCGTGCAAGAGTTTCCTAAAGGACCTGAAGATCGTGAAAAGCTCAGGAGGGATAGGCCTTCAAATTTGTTGAAGGACAGCGCATAGGAGTTGTGCCTTGAAGGTTGGCAAGAAGCATTGCCAAGTAGTGCGCAGGTGGACAAGTCTTTGTGGAGGAGTACTTGGTTCATTTTGTAGAATTCATCGGGGAAGATAGACGGTCGGTATTCTTCGAGGAGAATTCACGACATTCCATGGGTCGTCAGATCTTGGAGAGGTGCAGGGGAGATACGGCGACGGATTCCCGATAGGTTCAAAGCTCAGGAGGGTCAGAGTCGTCGATCAGGGCCACGAAAACTGTTGGATCTACACATATATCGTGTATCGGGGTTTCGTAGATCGAAATTCCAAATTATTGCAACAAGAATCACGATATTGCGATACGCGATATCCCGACAGTTGAAGGACAGTGTGTGGGCCACAGCGGAGTCGGCGAGTGGAGGACAGGTGGCACGAGCTATCGAAGTTTCACAGTGAGAAGCACCGAAAACATTGCGTCAGGATTTGCGAAATCGCGAACCCCGAATTCTCGATAAAGGTGACAGGACGTTGAAAGGTCAACTCGCACGCGTGTCGGGAAATCGGCATATCGGGAGTCGGGAGTCAGTAAACCGAAGTGTTCGACATCGCGAGAAGCGAAATCGCGATAGAAGAAGCTCCGAGAGGTAAGGGAAAGGTCAACATTGACTGAGGTGTCAGTTCTCTGCGATCTGAGAGTACAGCGTTTGATCATCGACCTCGCGAAGTCACGAAGTCCGATCCTCCGAGTGCAGAGAGGGGATCGCGCGAAGAATTATGTGGGTGCAGATTTCCCGTTAGGAAAAAAGAAGGACTGGTTAGTGTTCTTCGGGCCAAATTAAGAGAAGATACTGTGAGATGACATGGACCTTCCAACCTGTGGGTTGTAAGGAAGGGGGCATTGGCGTCAAGTGGTATCAGAGCTCATAAAGGTTCATTGCTTTCTGTAGCAAAGAAAAAATTCACCATGCCGCCGAGAAGAGAAAGGCAATCACCTGATCCAGAGGATAGGAAAATGCCACAAAGAGGAGGCAGGCAGATGGAAAATCCAGAAATGGAGAGACAAATGCGTGATCTCCAAGCTAGACTCGAAGACATGGAGACAACGCAAAGACGCACAGCCAGTGCAGGGGATCTGAGTGATTTCGAAAGCAAAGTCGAGGCTGAACGTGAAGAGGAAATTACAGCTGAAGATGCATCAAACGAGCGTTTGATCAAAGCTATTGCCAGGATGGGTGCAAGAGAAAAGATGGACATTCCAGTTTACGAGGGAAAATTGGATGCAGAGGAGCTTCTAGACTAGATTAGAGGTCTTGATACATATTTCGACTACAAAGATGTCGAAGAGGACAAGAAAGTCAAACATGCAGTCACGAGACTGAAAGGGCATGCAGCATTGTGGTGGGATGAACTACAAGCTGACAGACGCTGCAAGGGCAAGCAGAAGATTAAGAGATGGGACAGAATGATCACGAAGGTGAAGGAGAAATTCATCCCGAGGGACTATCAAATTACTCTGTTCAGGAGGATGCAGAACCTGAGACAGAAGCTGATGACAGTGAAAGAATACACTGAGGAGTTCTACAGGCTGAACATCAGGGCAGGTCATCGAGAGAGCGATGATGAAAAGGTTGCTAGATATTTGAATGGTCTGAGATATGACATTCATGATGAATTAAGCATGCCAACGATCTGAACGGTGGAAGATGCTTACCAAATGGCTCTGAAAGCTCAGAAGAAGCTGAGCTGAAAATAGAGTCAGAGGGGCTGAGGCATAAGTCAGCCCAGAGGAAAATCTGTTGCCCAAGATAAATATCATAAGCCCAGGGAATACTGGAAGAAACCTCAGACTCGCACAGAGAGAGGTGGAAGTTCACAGCGTAGGCAATATGCTGAACAGAGAGGACTACATACTAAGCAGAAAGGGGATTATGCCGATGGAAACATTTTTCCTCGTACTAGAGGTAGAGGAAAAGGAAGAGGTGGAGTAATCACATGGTTCACATGTGGAAAGAATGGGCATAAGTCTTACGAGTGTCCAGATAAAAAGAAGGAGACTAGGGAAGCTCACATCACCGAAGCGCAGAGGCAAGATGTTGAGGCAGAAGACGCTGAAGGCGGAAGATCGCTAATGATGTGAAAAGATCTTTCGACATCGGAGAAGGAGGTGGAGAGTTCAGTCCAACGGAGCAGATTATTCCAGACTGCTTGCAAGACCAAGGACAGGGTATGCAAGGTTATTGTAGATAGTGGAAGCACTGATAATCTCGTTTCTACAGAGATGGTAGAGAAGCTGGAGCTGGAGACGATTGATCATCCAAGCCCATACAAAATTTCTTGGTTGTAGAAAGGACACCAGGTAACTGTCACTAAACAATGTTTAGTTGAATTCAAGATAGCGGGATATAATGATAAGATCTTGTGTGATGTTATTCCTATGGATGTTTGTCATCTATTGTTGGGTAGACCATGCCAATATGACATAAATGTGATTCATGATGGGAGAATGAATACATATACCCTAGACAAGAATGGGAGGACACACATGTTGCTTCCGATCAAGGATAAGGAGGTGAAGCAGGAGGTAAGCAACACTATACTTCTCATGAGTGGGAAGGAACTTCTTACTGAGGTTAAAAAGAAGGAAGATCCACAATTCTTTGTGGTTAGGAAACCGAATATTGTATTGACTAGCACAAGAGTGGATGATTTACCAGAGGAAGTTCAGGAACTACTGGAAGAGTTCGCTAATATAGTCGTGGATGAATTACCTCGTTCGTTGCCACCGATAAGGAGTGTGAGTCACCATATTGACCTCATACCAGGGGCCAGTTTTCCAAACAAATCCATATACATATTGACGCCGCAAGAGAATGAGGAGGTTAAGAGGCAAGTCCAAGACTTGTTGGAGAAAGGTTTGGTCAGGGAAAGCTTGAGTCCATGTGTTGTTCCAACAGTACTCAGTCAGAAGAAAGATGGAGGCTGGAGGATGTGTACCGAATCTAGGGCGATCAACAAAATAACCATCAGGTACAGGTTTCCATTGCCGAGGATGGATGATCTGATGGATTGCTTGAGCGGAGAAAAATACTTTTCAAAGATTGATTTGAAAAGCGGATATCACCAGATTCGCATGAGAGAAGGCGATGAATGGAAGACACCATTCAAAACAAACGAAGGATTGTATGAATGGCTAGTCATGCCGTTTGGCTTGATGAATGTGCCGAGTACCTTTATGAGGTTGATGAACGAAGTCCTCAAAGAGTTCATCGAGAAAATTGTCATCGTGTATTTGGATGACATACTGATTTACAGTAAATCAGTGGAAGAACACTTGAAGCATTTGGCTACAGTGATGCAGAGGCTACAGCAGGAGAAGCTGCTGATAAACATGAAGAAATCTTCATTCATGAAGACAGAGCTCATTTATCTGGGATTTGTTATTTCGGCAGATAAGTTGAGAATGGATTCAGAGAAAGTGGAAGTGATAAAGAATTGGCGATCGCCAAAAAACATATTTGAGGTGAGAAGTTTCCATGGATTGGCTAGTTTATACCGAAAGTTCATTAAGAATTTCAGTGGAATTAGCGTAGCAATGCTGGATACAGTGAAGAAGTGGCATAAATATTTTCACTTGATAGCAGAGGCAGAAAAGAGTTTCAACTTGTTGAAACAGAAGATCACGAAACAATCGGTTTTGGTGTTGCCGGATTTCCGAAAAACATTTCAGGTGAAATGCGATGCAAGCGGATTTGCAATAGGAGCGGTCTTAAGTCAGGATGACAGGCCGATTGCATACTTCAGCGAGAAGCTGAATGAGGCAAAGGTGAAGTACTCCACATACGACAAGGAGTTTTATGCTATCATTCAGGCACTGAAGAAGTGGAGGCATTACTTGATCCCGAAAGAGTTTGTTCTATACAGTGACAATCGAGCACTGCAATTTGTGACTCAACAGGAGAAGTTGAATCAGAGACATGTAAAATGGGTAGAGTATATGCAAAATTTCAAATTTGTGATTAAGCACATTTCGGGTACTGCTAACAAAGTGGCTGATGCTTTGAGTAGGAAGTGTTTGTTGTTGCAGGAGTTCCGAGTCAAGACGTTAGGTTTTGATGATCTCAATACATGTACGCAGATGATTAGGATTTCAAAGAGGCATATGAAGTAGCTGAGAATCCAGTTCTCAGAGACAGAAGCCAATGGATAGAGTACATGATCCAAGAAGGATTGCTCTTTAAGGGTAATCAACTGTGTATTCCGAATTGCTCCATGAGGGAGAACCTGCTTAAGGAGAAACACAGTGGAGGATTGGCCAGACATTTCGGTCATGATAAAACGTTCGCAAAGCTGAGAGAATCATACTTTTGGCCAGGGATGCGATCAGAGGTCAAGAGATTTGTGGACAGATGCAGAATTTGCCAGCATTCCAAGGGAAGAAAGAAGAATGCGGGTTTGTATCAACCATTACCCATACCTGAGAGACCATGGGATGAAATCAGCATGGATTTTATACTGGGATTGCCAAGGACACAAAGGGATTTCAACTCAATCTTTGTGGTAGTGGATAGGTTTTCCAATATGGCACATTTTATCCCATATCAGAAAACCAGTGACGCGACTCACATCGCGAACCTGTTTTTCAAAGAAGTCATTCGACTTCACGGCCTACCGAAAAGCATAGTTTCGGACAGAGACATGAAGTTCATAGGGCATTTTTGGAGGACCTTATGGAAGAAGCTGGGGACTAACTCGATGTTTAGTTCAGTGTATCATCCTTAGACGGATGGACATACGGAAGTCGTGAATAGAAGTCTGGGAGACTTATTGAGAAGCTTGGTGACAGAGCACCACATCAGTTGGGACAATATATTGCCGCAGGCAGAATTTGCGTACAACGACTCAGTGAACAGGAGCAGAGGCAAAAGTCCATTTTAGATTGTATATGGCACGCAGCCGAGAGGAGTTTCTGAGCTGAGGGACTTAGAACAGACTGCGACCAGGAGCGCTAGTGCAGAAGAATTCGCAGAGGCGATGAAAGAACTTCATAGCCAGGTGAAGGAGCGACTGCAGAGTTCAAGTAAGGAGTATAAGCGCATAGCCGATCAACGAAAGAGACAACTTCAGTTTGAAGTTGGTGACTTGATTCTTGCACACTTGAGAAAGGAAAGGTTCCCAAGAGGAACGTATAATAAGCTAAAGATGAAGAAAATCGGGCCATGCAAGGTCTTGAGAAAATTTGGGACAAACGCTTATGAGATTGAATTACCGGATGGAATTGGAATATCTCTGATATTCAATGTCTCGGATTTGTACCCGTATAAGCCTCAAGAAGCAGGAAATGAGCAGCCAGTGATTTAGTGGACGAAGCAGATGCCAGTTGCAGAGAAGCCACAGATGAAGAGGATACTAGAAAAACAAGTGGGTAAGAAAACCAGAAGAAAAGAATACTTCGAGTATCTGGTCAAGTGGAAGAACCATCCAGTAGAAGATGCCAGATGGGAGAACGGAGAAGAGATACAGAGGCATGGACAAACCGTGCACGAGCTCATGGACAGGAGCCCATGGAATTTTTTCAAGCGAGGGAGTATGATGCAGGAGCATCTCCCACGTCAAGCGAGCCAGCTCGAAAAGCGAGAGACCGCTGGACAAGCCAACCAACATTTTTGAATATTTCCCTTGAAGTTGATGCGCCAAACTTTAAATGTAATAATTTAATGAGGTGCACTTGTATATTGTAAATGGACCTTGAGCAGATTGCTCTCGTCCTTAGGTAGATGGAGGCATTTATGCTAATAAATGTATGTAGGTAGAATTTAATTCTAGATTTGATAGCTTTAGAGCGCAAGAGGGAAACGTGATATAGACACCCTCATTGTACATTGTAACATTATCAAGGAAGAGCATAGAGAGGAACAGAGAGAGATGTGTAGCAGACTCCATGTACAAATCTTGAATTAATAGAAGGAAATTGATTCAAACTCATGGTGTTCATATTCTCTGTGTATGCATCTTTGAATGATATGCTCATGAATGTTTCTTTCATGTCATGCATTTGCTGTTATGCTGTGTATATGATTTCATGTTTGAATTGAAGTCTGGAAGCGAAGGGAATTAGTTTCAATTGTTTCTCTATCTGAGTGAGAATTCCTGCAAGGAGTGCAGTTGAAGTGTCCACAAGGAGTGCGTTGACAGAAGGCTCAGATAGTTTAACCTTTGTTTCTATTTCCATAAGTTTCGTTGAGCATAGGAGCCATGTAAGGAGTGCGCAAGCCAATCTAAGACTCCGAATTGCGATTCTGAGCAGAGGAATTGAATACTGTTGCAGCAAGGAGTGCGCAGAGTCGAGTGACTTCAACACTTAGATGTGGTTGAAGGTTGCCGCAAGGAGTGTGTGCAAGAGTTTCCTAAAGGACCTGAAGATCGTGAAAAGCTCAGGAGGGATAGGCCTTCAAATTTGTTGAAGGACAGCGCAGAGGAGTTGTGCCTTGAAGGTTGGCAAGAAGCGCTGCCAAGTAGTGCGCAGGTGGACAAGTCTTTGTGGAGGAGTACTTGGTTCATTTTGCAGAATTCATCGGGGAAGATAGACGGTCGGTATTCTCTGAGGAGAATTCGCGACATTCCGTGGGTCGTCAGATCTTGGAGAGGTGCAGGGGAGATACAGAGATGTATTCCCGATAGGTTCAAAGCTCAGGAGGGGCAGAGCCGTCGATTAGGGCCACGAGTACTGTTGGATCTACACATATATCGTGTATCGAGGTTTCATAGATCGAAATTCCAAATTATTGCAATAGGAATCGCGATATTGCGATACGCGATATCCCGACAGTTGAAGGAAAGTGTGTGGGCCATAGCAGAGTCAGCGAGTGGAGGATAGGTGGCACGAGCTATTGGAGTTTCACAGCGAGAAGCACCGAAAACATTGCATCAGGATTCACAAAATCGTGAACCCCAAATTCCCGATAAAGGTGACAGGACGTTGAAAGGTCAACTCGCACGCGTGTCAGGAAATCGACCTATCGGGAGTCGGGAGTCGGTAAACCAAAGTGTTCGACATCGCGAGAAGCGAAATCGCGATACGAGAAGCTCCAACAGGTAAGGGAAAGGTCAGCGTTGACTGAGGTGTCGGGTCTCGGCGATCCGAGAGTACAGCATTCGATCATCGACCTTGCGAAGTCCGATCCTCCGAGTGCAGAGAGGGGATCGCGCGAGGAATTCTGTGGGTGCAGATTTCTCGATAGGGAAAAGGAAGGACCGGTTAGTGTTCTTCGGGCCAAAGGAAGAGAAGATCCTGTGAGCTGACGTGGACCTTCCGACCTTCCGGTTGTGAGGAAGGGGGCGTTGGCGTCAAGTGGTATCAGAGCTCAGAAAGGTTCTTTGCTTTTTGTAGCAGAGAAAAAATTTACCATGCCGCCGAGAAGAGAAAGGCAATCACCTGATCCAGAGGATAGGGAAATGCCACGAATAGGAGGCAGGCAGATTGCAAATCTAGAAATGGAGAGACAAATGCGTGATCTACGAGCTAGACTCGAAGACATGGTGATAGCGCAAAGACGCACAGCAAGTCCGGAGGATCTAAGTGATTCCAAAAGTGAAGTCAAGGTTGAACGTGAAGAGGAAATTGGAGCTGAAGATGCATCAAATGAGCGTTTGATCAAAGCTATTGCTAGGATGGGTGCAAGAGAAAAGATGGACATTCTAGTTTATGAGGGAAACTTGGATGCAGAGGAGCTTCTAGACTGGATTAGAGCTCTTGATACATACTTCAACTACGAAGATGTCGAAGAGGACAAGAAAGTCAAACATACAGTCACGAGACTGAAAGGGCACGCAACATTGTGGTGGGATGAACTACAAGCTGATAGACGCTGGAAGGGAAAGCAAAAGATTAAGAGCTGGGACAGGATGATCGCGAAGATGAAGGCAAAATTCATCCCGAGGGACTATCAAATTACTATGTTCAGGAGGATGCAGAACCTAAGACAGAAGCTGATGACAGTGAAAGAATACACTGAGGAGTTCTACAGGCTGAACATCAGGGCAGGTCATCGGGAGAGCGATGATGAGAAGGTTGCTAGATATTTGAATGGTCTGAGATATGACATTCAAGATGAATTGAGAATGCTAACCATCCGAACGGTGGAAGATGCTTACCAATTGGCTCTGAAAGCTGAGGAGAAGCTGAGCCGAAAATAGAGTCAGAGGGGCCGAGGCAAAAGTCAGCCCAGAGGCAAATTTGTTGCCCAAGATAAATATCAGAAGCCCAGGGAATACTGGAAGAAACCTTAGACTCACACAGAGAGAGGTGGAAGTTCATAGCGTGAGCAATATGCTGAACAGAGAGGACAACATACTGAGCAGAAAGGGGATTATGCTGATGGAAACACTTTTCCTCGTACTAGAGGTAGAGGAAGAGGAAGAGGTGGAGTAATCACATGCTTCACATGTGGAAAGAATGGGCACAAGTCTTACGAGTGTCCAGATAAAAAGAAGGAGACTGGGGAAGCTCACATCACCGAAGCGCAGAGGCGAGATGTTGAGGCAGAAGACGCTGAAGGCGGAAGATCGCTAATGATGTGAAAATCTCTTTTGACATCGGAGAAGGAGGTGGAGAGTTTAGTCCAACGGAGCAGATTATTCCGGACTACTTGCAAGACCAAGGACAGGGTATGCAAGGTTATTGTAGATAGTGGAAGCACTGATAATCTCGTTTCTAAAGAGATGGTAGAGAAGCTGGAGCTGGAGACGATTGATCATCCAAGCCCGTACAAAAGTTCTTGGTTGCAGAACGGAAACCAGGTAACTGTCACTAAACAATGTTTAGTTGAATTCAAGATAGGGAGATATAATGATAAGATCTTGTGTGATGTTATTCCCATGGATGTTTGTCATCTATTGCTGGGTAGACCATGGAAATAGGACAAAAATGTGATTCATGATGGGAGAATGAATACATATACCCTAGAAAAGAATGGGAGGACACACATGTTGCTTCCGATCAAGGATAAGGAGGTGAAGCAAAAGGTAAGCAACATTGTACTTCTCATGAGTTTGAATGAACTTCTTACTGAGGTTAAGAAGAAGGAAGATCCACAATTCTTTGTGGTCAGGAAACCGAAGATTGTATTGACCAGCACAAGAGTGGATGATTTACCAGAGGAAGTTCAGGAACTACTGGAAGAGTTCGCTAATATAGTCGTGGACGAATTACCTCGTTCGTTGCCACCGATAAGGAGTGTGAGTCACCATATTGACCTCATACCAGGGGCCAGTTTTTCAAACAAAGCTGCGTACAAATTGATGCCGCAAGAGAATGAGGAGGTTAAGAGGCAAGTCCAAGACTTGTTGGACAAAGGTTTGGTCAGGGAAAGCTTGAGTCCATGTGCTGTTCTAACAGTACTCAGTCCAAAGAAAGACGGAGGCTGGAGGATGTGTACTGACTCTAGGGCGATCAACAAAATAACCATCAGGTACAGGTTTCCATTGCCGAGGATGGATGATCTAATGGATTGCTTGAGCGGAGCAAAATAATTTTCAAATATTGATTTGAAAAGCGGATATCACTAGATTCGCATGAGAGAAGGCGATGAATGGAAGACAACATTCAAAACAAACGAAGGATTGTATGAATGGCTAGTCATGTTGTTTGGCTTGACGAATGCTCTGAGTACCTTTATGATGTTGATGAATGAAGTCCTGAAAGAGTTCATTGGGAAATTTGTCATCGTGTATTTGGATGACATACTGATTTACAGTAAATCAGTGGCAGAACACTTGAAGCATTTGGCTACAGTGATGCAGGGCTACAATAGGAGAAGCTGCTGATAAACATGATTAAATATTCACTCATGAAGACAGAGCTCAATTATCTGGGATTTGTTATTTCGGCAGATAAGTTGAGAATGGATCTGGAGAAAGTGGAAGTGATAAAGAATTGGCCATCACCGAAAAACATATTTGAGGTCAGAAGTTTTCATGGATTGGCTAGTTTCTACCGAAAGCTCATTAAGAATTTCAGTGAAATTAGCGCAGCAATGCTGGATACAGTGAAGAAGCGGCATAAATATTTTCACTGGACAGCAGAGGTCGAAAAGAGTTTCAACTTGTTGAAACAAAAGATCACGGAACAACCGGTTTTGGTGTTGCTGGGTTTCCGAAAAACATTTCAGGTGAAATGCGATGCAAGCGGATTTGCAATAGGAGCGGTCTTAAGTCAGGATGACAGGCCGATTGCATACTTCAGCGAGAAGCTGAATGAGGTGAAGGTGAAATACTCCACATACGAATAGGAGTTTTATGCTATCATTCAGGCACTGAAGAAGTGGAGGCATTACTTGATCCCGAAAGAGTTTGTTCTATACAGTGAAAATCGGGCACTGCAATTTGTGACTCAACAGGAGAAGTTGAATCAGAGACATGTAAAATGGGTAGAGTATATGCAGAATTTCACATTTGTGACTAAGCACATTTCGGGTACTGCTAACAAAGTGGTTGATGCTTTGAGCAGGAAGT
This sequence comes from Picea sitchensis, assembly GCA_010110895.2. NCBI lineage: Eukaryota > Viridiplantae > Streptophyta > Pinopsida > Pinales > Pinaceae > Picea > Picea sitchensis. Next base: position 18,751 of record SNQJ01S0063665.1, read on the forward strand.
GTTTGCTGTTGCAGGAGTTCTGAGTCAAGACGTTAGGTTTTGATGATCTCAGGGACATGTACGCAGATGATCAGGATTTCAAAGAGGCATATGAAGCAGCTGAGAATCCAGTTCTTAGAGACAGAAGCCAATGGATAGAGTACATGATCCAGGAAGGATTGCTCTTTAAGGGTAATCAACTGTGTATTCCAAATTGCTCCATGAGGGAGAACCTGCTTAAGGAGAAACACAGTGGAGGATTGGCCGGACATTTCAGTCATGATAAAACGTTCGCAAAGCTGGGAGAATCATACTTTTGGCCAGGGATGCAATCAGAGGTCAAGAGATTTGTGGACAGATGTAGAATTTGCCAGCATTCCAAGGGAAGAAAGAAGAATGCGGGTTTGTATCAACCATTACCCATACCTGAGAGACCATGGGATGAAATCAGCATGGATTTTATACTGGGATTGCCAAGGACACAAAGGGGTTTCAACTCAATCTTTGTGGTAGTGGATAGGTTTTCCAAGATGGCACATTTTATCCCATGTCAGAAAACCAGTGACGCGACTCACATCGCAAACCTGTTTTTCAAAGAAGTCATTCGACTTCACAGCCTACCGAAAAGCATAGTTTTGGACAGAGACACAAAGTTCATAGGGAATTTTTGGAGGACCTTATGGAAGAAGCTGGGGACTAACTTGATGTTTAGTTCAGCGTATCATCCTTAGATAGATGGACAGATGGAAGTCGTGAACAGAAGTCTGGGAGACTTATTGAGAAGCTTGGTGACAGAGCACCACAACAGTTGGGACAATATATTGCCGCAGGCAGAATTTGCGTACAACGACTCAGTGAACAGGAGCACAGGCAAAAGTCCATTTCAGATTGTATATGGCACCCAGCGGAGAGGAGTTTCTGAGCTGAGGGATTCAGAACAGACTGCGACTAGGAGCGCTAGTACAGAAGAATTCGCAGAGGTGATGAAAGAACTTCACAGCCAGGTGAAGGAGCGACTGCAGAGTTCAAGTCAGGAGTATAAGCGCAGAGCCGATCAGCGGAAGAGACAACTTCAGTTTGAAGTTGGTGACTTGATTCTCGCACACTTGAGAAAGGAAAGGTTCCCGAGAGGAACGTATAATAAGCTGAAGATGAAGATAATCGGGCCATGCAAGGTCTTGAGAAAATTTGGGACAAACGCTTATGAGATTGAATTACCGGATGGAATTGGAATATCTCCGATATTCAATGTCTCGGATTTGTACCCGTATAAGCCTGAAGAAGCAAGAAATGAGAAGCCAGTGATTCAGTGGACGAAGCAGATGCCAGTTGCAGAGAAGCCACAGATGGAGCAGATACTGGACAAACGAGTGGGTAAGAAAACCAGAAGAGAAGAATACTTCGAGTATCTGGTCAAGTGGAAGAACCATCCAGTAGAAGATGCCAGCTGGGAGAACAAAGCAGAGATACAGAGGCATGGACGAACTGTGCACGAGCTCATGGACAGGAGTCCATGAAATTTTTTCAAGCGAGGGAGTATGATGCAGGAGCATCTCCCACGTCAAGCGAGCCAACGCAGAAAGTGAGAGACCGTTTGACAAGCCAACCAACATTTTTTAATATTTCCCTTGAAGTTGATGCGCCAAACTTTAAATGTAATAATTTAATGAGGCGCACTTGTATATTGTAAATGGACCTTGAGCGGATTGCTCTCGTCCTTAGGTAGATGGAGGCATTTATGCTAATAAATGTATGTAGGTAGAATTTAATTCTAGATTTGATAGCTTTAGAGTGCAAGAGGGAAACGGGATATAGACACCCTCATTGTAAATTGTAACATTATCAAGGAAGAGCATAGAGAGGAATAGAGAAAGCTGTGTAGCAGACTCCATGTACAGATCTTGAATTAATAGAAGGAAATTGATTCAGATTCATGGTGTTCATATTCTCTGTGTATGCATCTTTGAATGATATGCTCATGAATGTTTCTTTCATGTCATGCATTTGCTGTTATGATGTGTATATGATTTCATGTTTGAATTGAAGTCTGGAAGGGAAGGGAATTAGTTTCAATTGTTTCTCTATCTGAGTGAGAATTCCTGCAAGCAGTGCAGTTGAAGTGTCCGCAAGGAGTGCGTTGACAGAAGGCTCAGATAGTTTAACCTTTGTTTCTATTTCCGGAAGTGCTGTTGAGCATAGGAGCCATGCAAGGAGTGCGCAGGCCAAGATAAGACTTCGAGTTGCAATTCTGAGCAGAGGAATTGAAGACTGCTGCTGCAAGGAGTGCGCAGAGTTGAGTGACTTCAACACTTAGACGTGGTTGAAGGTTGCCGCAAGGAGTGCGTACAAGAGTTTCCTAAAGGACCTGAAGATCATGAAAATCTCAGGAGGGATAGGCCTTCAAATTTGTTGAAGGACAACGCAGAGGAGTTGTGCCTTGAAGGTTGGCAAGAAGCGTTGCCAAGTAGTGCGCAGGTGGACAAGTCTTCGTGGAGGAGTACTTAGTTCATTTTGCAGAATTCATCAGGGAAGATAGACGGGCGGTATTCTCCGAGGAGAATTCGCGACATTTTGTGGGTCGTCAGATCTTGGAGAGGTGCAGGGGAGATACGGCGACGTATTCCTGATAGGTTCAAAGCTCAAGAGGGGCAGAGCCATCGATCAGGGCCACGAGAACCGTTGGATCTACACATATTGTGTATCGGGGTTTCGT
>SNQJ01S0063665.1:21586-41021 GCA_010110895.2 Picea sitchensis
TAAACCGAAGTGTTCGACATCCCGAGAAGCGAAATCGCGATAAGAGAAGCTCCGACAGGTAAGGGAAAGGTCAGCGTTGACTGAGGTGTCGGGTCTCGACGATCCAAGAGTACAACGTTCGATCATCGACCTCGCGAAGTCGCGAAGTCCGATCCTCCGAGTGCAGAGAGGGGATCGCGCGAAGAATTCTGTGGGTGCAGATTTTCCGATAGGGAAAAAGAAGGACCGGTTAGTGTTCTTCGAGCCAAAGAAAGAGAAGATCCTATGAGCTGACGTGGACCTTCCGACCTACGGGTTGTGAGGAAGGGGGCGTTGGCGTCAATTTCTCATATACAATAAGATGGAATAATACAATCTAAAGAAGATGATGTATGATTGTTCTATTTTATTGGAGAAGCAATAACCCAACTTTTGGCTCACGACAATGTTTTGGAATGCCAGACTTGAAGGGTTCACAAGGTATCTTCTTTATTTTTTTTTGTGTTGTTCGCTCAATCACACTGACTATTTTTCCCATATTGGCTGTGTTTTTCTTCCATGTGAAACTGGATTTTGGAATGACAGACTTGAAGGGTTCACAAGGTATCTTCTCTATTTTTTTGTGTTGTTAGCTCAATCACTTTGACTATTCTTCCCATATTGGTTGTGTTTTTCTTCCATGTGAAATTGGATGGAAGTAACATAATGACCTTTCTATTGGGGCTATGGTAATGTTTTTCATATGCCTTCGGAGGATACCAGAATTCCAAAAGTGTTGGCGATGTTTCCTCATGGATAACTTCTGCACATTTTCATTGTTTTATTTCTATTTTGTAAATGTTTGATAGCATTGTTAAATTAAAAAAAAAAAAAAAACAAAAGATTTATTTCATGCCAAAAAAATTCTTAAAAAACAGTGTACTGTACTCGATCTTATTCTTCACTTTTAAATCGAATTTTCAACTGTGTTTATACATTGAACCTGATGGTGAGAACGAAATCTGAGTCCATAAAGTTTTCACCTTTCAACTTTCGGAGCACTTTGGCTCAACTGCTCCGGTTTAGTAGGGGTCTTTGCTCACAATTATGTTGGGCGAGTGGTTGTGATTTTCCTTTTGATTATAGGGTGAATATATTTTATTATCTGCTGGAACGTTGCTACAAGAATGGTCATTGCCATTATTTGAAACGTTGAATGCGTCGACGATTTTCGACTTAATGATAGTTTTTTAAGGTTTCAAAATAGGTCCACATTTGCCTCAGCCCATTGTCGTTCAGCCATATGCATCTTTCTATCATATTCAATGGATAATTCCCATGATACGGGTATGGGGTGTTGCTGAAATATAAAGAGCCTTTTGATACAATTGCTTCATTTTTTATTGTTTTATTTGAATCTCATTAATAATAGTTGGGGATTCTCCATTATTTTTGTTGGTGCTTCATAGCGTAATCATTTTTTATTTAAGTTCTTGCATTGAGAGCTGCCCAATCAGTATTATAGGTCTCGGGTTTGGAGTTCGCCCTGCCAGGCCTCGTGGATTTTTTGTCTTACATAAACGAGATCGAACAAGTAATAAATTCATACGGTTGTTAGATATACTTAATTAGACATTCATAAGGAGAAATATTCGACTTAGTATGTTGATATTTGACTTGCTAAAAAAATTAATGTTTGTTTTATAAGAAAAATATAGGGTCTATGGTTTCTTTTTATGATAAAAAGAAGTAATGTTTTTTATAATTTATAAGAAAAATATACAGATCATTATTTCTTTTTATGATAAGAAGAAGTAATGTTTGTTATAATAAGAAAAATTAGGGTTTGTTAATAAAAGTTTAGTGTTTTGTTATGATAAGAAAAAATATGGGTTCTTTAATTGATAAACTTTAATTTTTCATAATAAAAATTTTATAATTATATATTTTTATAAATATAATTATTATAATTATGTATTTTTTTGTTTTCTCACCTTTTATAAATCTTATAAATGATTATTTTGTTTATTTTGTTGATTTATGCTTAAAATAATATTAAAATATTACCCCCTATATATATATATACATATATATAAAATAATAAAAAAAAAAAAAAAAAAAAAAAAAAAAAAAAAAAAAAAAAAAAAAAAAAAAATATAATTATATATTTTATAAATATAATTATTATAATTATGTATTTTATGTTTTCTCACCTTTAATTTATTTTGTTGATTTATGTTTGAATAAATTATTTAAAATAATATATATATATATATATATATATATATATATATATATATATACTATATATATATATATATATATATATATAGATATATATATATATATATATATATATAGATATTAATTAATTAAACTATTTAAAATAATTCTCAAAATATCAACACATTAATGTAAGTAATTGAAAAATTTAAACAATAATAATAATAATGATATAAATAAATGCAATATTTAATTAAAATAAACATAATATTAAATAGTTTTATTATTATTTTTTAAGAAAAGGCATTCACTTAAATGACATCTCTAATAACAATATATTGTATCCAAAAAAAAATATTTTATATTATAGTAAATGTCTAATAACATTTTATCGAGAAAAAAACATTTTATATTTTGATTGATATTAGAATATTTTTAATTTGCCAAATGACAAATATTTTTCATATATTTATGATAAATTTTAGTAAAAACAAATAATAATTTTCATGAAAATTTATTTCATTATAAAATATAAAAAGAAAAGATCATGGTATGAAATTTGTCATTTGTGATACTGTGTGATTGAGGGTTAAAGATGAAAAACACTTTCTCCTAGATTGTCCTTGTATGAACACATTGTACACACATTAGTTGTATGAATCACAAACAATACCACCAAATTGATCACACTTAATCATAAATGGATTTCAATTAAATGTTTTAATACTATAATCACAATTGCCTTCCTTTGTGTTTTACTGAAAATCATAGGTTGCAACACCAATAAGCGAAATACATAAATGCATATTTTCTAATTTTATATTTGCTTACTTGTAAAAACTAGATTTTATAATTCAAGATCACATGTTATCAATGTCATTAAAAAAGAGTATGGTATAAATTTTCTTCTATATAATATAAATTGCCTTCTATGTAATATAAGTATCAATTCAAAGTTCCTATATTTTCCTAAAACACCTCTCTCTCTCTCTCTCTCTCTCTCTCTCTCTCTCTCTATATATATATATATATATATATATTAAATTTATAAATGACATATAAATATCTTTCATATATTTATGACAAATTTTTAGTAAAAAATAAAATTTCTATGAAAAATTTATTTCATTATAAAAGATGAAAAGATTATGGTATGTAAAAGAATTTGTCACATTTGTGACAATCTCTGTCCTTTGAAAGGGTTAAAGATGAAAAGAAACACTTTCTCCTAGATTGTCTTATGAACATTGTACACCGTTAGTTGTATGAATCTATCTACACAAACAATACCACCAAACCGATCACACTTAATCATAAATGGATTTCAATTAATGTTTTAATACTATAAATCACAATTGCCTTCCTTTGTGTTTTTCTGAAAATCAGTTGCAACATAATGAAATACATAAATGCACATTTTTCTAATTTTATATATGCTTATTTGTAAGAAATAGATTTTACAATTCAAGATCACATGTTATCAATGTCCTTAGAAAAGTATGATTCTTAATTTCCTTCTATATAATATAAATTGCCTTCTATGTAATATATCACATTACTTCAAAGTTCTATATTTTCACAAAGGAAACCTTGGTTATATATATATATATATATATACTTTATATATATATATATATATACTACTATATATATATATATATATATATATATATAACCCGAGAGAATTCATTCTAAGTAACATACTCCAGTTTCATTCAACCTTCTCATGCAGATGAACATTAGATGCGGGGAACATCTCAGAGAGAGACAAGGCAGAATGACCTGAGAAGGCGAGAAGGATAGGCAGGCTTTTCACCTTATTCAATTTTTAAAATTTCCCTTGAGGTTGATTCACTAAACATATCATTTATTTTTGGTATGGTAAAATATATTCAATCATGCCATGGCCCACATCTAGGTACAGCGAGATAGACAGAGGCATTTACAATAGTAGATGTAAGTAGGTAGAGTGAATATTAGATTAGGCAGGTCTAGGAGAGAGAGGGAAATTGATATAGACACCCTCATTTGTGCATTTGTAACATAGTTGATTCAGGGAAGAGTTAGAAAAGTCCGGGCGTGGGAAGCAAAAGAGCGTAGAAAGGTACCCATGTACAAATCTTGAATTAATAGAAAAGAATTTGATTGCTGATTCATGGTACATTGTTATTTTACGTGTATGTGTGTTGAATCTTGTGCTCATGAGTATTCACTTCTGTTAAGCACTACTATTATCATGTATGATTTCATGTGTTGGGGTGAAATCTAGAGAGGTGAATGAGTTACAATTGTTTTCTCTATTTGAGCAAGGATTCTTGCAAAGAGTACAGTTGAAGTCCATGAGGGTGTGTTGACAGAAGGCTCAGAGAGTTATCTTTTGTTCTCATTAGGTCTCGAAGATGCGGTCAGATCCACCAGTCACCGTTACAAGGAGTTAAAGCCAAGCTAAGTCTAGAGTTGCGATTCATGAGATGTTTGAGAATTTTACTTCTGCGGTGTCTTGGCTAGAAGAACTCTGCTTACCAGAAGTGTTTGAGAGCGTCTACAAAAAGGAGGTAATGGGCAAAAGAACCTCATTGAGGTTAGAAAGTAAGTCACGAGGAAAAATATATAGTGAAGAGTCGAGGAGAAGCGTGTGAATTGGCATGACGAAGGAGTCTCGTGTAGAGGCACTTATTCATTTCGCATAATCATCAAAAGGAGAATGGATGGACAAAATCTTTGGAGGAGATTTCACAAAATTCCGAGGAAAGCTATTAGATCTTCAGGCATAGAGGTGAATTCTGGCGCAAGTGTGGAGGTTCTAAGCTTCGAGAGGAGGTAATCTAGTTGATCCCATCGATCCCGAGGGGTGATTGGATTATTCCCGCAGATACTTCTCGGGACCTACGTGAGAAAAATTAATCAAGGTTTGGTAACGAGAATTGTGATATTGCGATACGTGATATCTTGAAGACCACGAGAATGGTGTGGGGCCACGAGGGAACCCGATAGCCCAGAGACTGGTGCTTTGCTCGCATCTTAGGGATCGTGAAGGTGAGAATTTGGTGTCAGAGTGTGGCCGAGGACCTGGCAGCCAGTGGCGAGAGATTTGGAGCCATCCATTTGAGGAGTTAGGTGGTAGAGATCAAGAGATCTAAATGAACTGAGGTGTGAGGTGAGGAAACCAAGTATTGGGTACTCCAAAGTCACAAAGGCAGTGAAGAAGAATGGTAGTTGTTGCATCTGGATTGTAGGAGAACCATCAGATCTACGATGGAATATATCGAGGTCTCACGAGAAAATACTTGAGGATTTGGCCACGGGGATTGTGATATTGCGATAAGTGATATTTAAGTAAAACGGTCATTAGTCGCCAGGATCTCACAGCGAGAATCCCCAAATGCTCGACAAGTTCGATCTCATTGAAGTTTGAAGTCCCGAGATGAGGGACCGTTGAAAGTCAACTCGCGTGTGCATTGGCATTTGGTGCATGAAGATTGGGAGTTGGAAAAAATAAGTGTTTGATATAGTGAGTTGCGAAGTCGCGATAGGATAAATCCCTATAAGAAAAGGGTGAGTTCAGCATTGATTCATATCGATGCTTTCCTACGGGGAGTTCGTGGGTCACACCCAACCTTTGGACTGCATAGAGTGGCGAGGTTCGATCCTCCCGATAAGAGTAGAGGGAGGCATGAAATGTAATTTGTGGGTGCGTCGTTTCCCCACAGAGTAGAAGAACAGGTTATTGGGGCTAGAAAGATCTGTGGGACCATGCTACACGGGTGGCAGCGACTGGCGTCAAGTGGTACGGAGCTTACAAGAAATGATAGCACAGCTTTTACATGAGGAGAAGGAGAATTTCACCATGCTACCGAGGAGAAGGGATAGACGATCACCCGATCCATAGGAGGAAGGGAATTGTCCAGAGATAGAGGTAGGCAAGTGAAGAATCGAGACATGGAGAGAGAAATGCGAAATCAACGTGCGGAATGGAACATGGAGACATCTACGAGAGCTACAAAGCTGATGTAGGAATATGAGTGAATCTGAAGATGAGAAGGATGATGGCCGCGGGAGGAGAAGAAATCCCGGTGGAGAGATCTGTGAAGTGAGCAGCTGCAAAAGGCATTGCAAGAATGAGTACAAAAGAGTAAAGATGGACATTCCGGTTTATGAGGGGAAATACACACGGATGTACGGAAGAAGTACACTAAGATTAGGATTAGAGCTCACGGGCGCGACTATGAAGATATCAGAGAGGATAAGAAGGTCAAGCATGCCGTCACGCGAAGATTAAAAAGGACATGCAGCCTTGTGTGGGATGAACTACAAGGTGGCAGTTGCCAAGAGCAGCAGAAAAGAAAATTAAGAGTTGGGGCAGGATGATTGCAAAGATGAAACAGAAATTCATTCAGGGATTATCAAATTTCTTTGTTGGAGGATCACAGCGGAGCACGAGAGGCGGAAGATGATGTGATTGAAGGAGTATCTTGAGAATTTTCTGAGTTGAATATATCGAGCGGTCATGTGAAAGCAATGAGAGACAGGACGAGAGCAGGCGAAGCGGCGCTTGAATGGTGGAGATGCCTATCAAATGTGTTTGAAAGATGAAGAAGGCATTAAGTAAGCAAGGTCGGCCGAGAGAGAGTCAGCCAAAAACCGTCGGTTACCCCAAGATAAATACGAAGCCCGGGATGGCTGGAAGAAACCTGATTCGAGGCAGAGAGAGGTGGAAGTTTACGGCCAGTGATATCTTTGACAAAATAAGCATACTTCGGCAAAAAGGGATATCGCGATATGTAGAGTTTCCTCGTGCAGTGAGAAGAAGAGTGGAGTAATCATACTTCGCGGCGAAAAATGGACTAAATTATTCAGTGTCGAGGAGAAAAAGCTGGAGACTCGCCGCCCGAGGCGGAGAATATGTTGAAACAAAAAGAAGTACCTTAGAAAGCGAAAGAAAGATCAGCGGTGATCGCGGAAGGTCACTGACACGAGAGAAAGAGATGGAGAATTGAAGCACGAGCAGTCTTTTTTGAGGGCTGCTTGCAGGTAAGATAGAAGTGAATGCAAGGTCATACGTGGGCGATGAAGCATGATAATCGTTCAACGAGATATTAGAAACACAAAGGCTGGAACAAAGAAGCTGAATCTTTGCAGTCATACGAGAATTTCGCCCAACTCTGAAGGACATACGGTGTAAAATATCGCTAAGCGATTAGCAGTTGACATTAAGATAGGAGGATATATAATGATAGGATTTTATGTGATGTTATTCCTATGGATATGCATGGGCACAATTGCAAATGGAATATGGCAATATGATAATGTAATTCTGCGTGGGAGGATGAATACATATACCCTGGAGAGGAGTGGGAGAACTCATATGTTGCATCCGATTGAAGATAAAGAGGTGAAGCGGGAAGTAAGAAACACAGTACTTATAATGAGTGGGAAGGAACTTTTTATAAGTTAAGAGAAAGGATTACGTTCTCTGTGGTTAGAAAACCGAAATTACGACTAGTACAAAGGGTGGATGATTTTTGAGAAAGAAGAAGTTGAGAATTCTTTGCGGAAAGTTCGTTGATATTGCCAGTGGATGAATTACCTCGTTTTTTGCCACCGATGAGAAGTGTGAACCATCACATTGATCTCATACAAGGATCTAGTTTTTAAAACAAAATGCAGTTATTTTCCACTGAGGAGAATGAGGAGGTCAAGAAAGTCGAGAGTTGTTGTTGGACAAAGGGATTGATGCGAGCTTGAAGTACGGTATCTTTGTTCCGGTGATAAGGTACTGTTTGATCTGAAGAAAGAAGAGGTTGGAGGATGTTTACTGATTCAAGAGCCATTAATAGAATAACTATCGGTATAAATACCGCTGCGAGGATGGATGATCCTAATGGATTGCGCCAAGTGGAATTTTTTTCAAGAATGGAATTTGAAGAGTGGATATCATCGAATAAGAATGAGAGAGCGAGATGAATGGAAAAATATCATTCGAACAAAAGCGAGTTTGTATGAATGGCTTGTCATGTCGTTTGAAGCGACAAATGCAGAAGTACCTTGCCAGGTTGATGAATACAAGTCACGAAAAGGAATTCATCGGAAATTGTCATCGATATCTGGATGACATATATTGGTTTTCAAGGCGAAAATTTTGGTTATGCAAACATTTGTATGTGATGAAGAAATTCTGACAAAGAGAGAAGGCTGGCGATAGAAGCATGAAAGTCCTCATTCATGAAGACATAACTCATTTATTTGGGGTTTGTTATATCACATAAGATGAATTGAGGATGGATCAAATAAGGTGGAGATGCAATCAAAATTGTATGCCAAGACATATTTACAGGGTGAGAAGTTTTCATGGGCTGGCTAGTTTCTACAATTCATTAAATTTTAGTGGGATTAGCGCGACAATGATGGACACGGTGAAGAAAAGACATAAATCTTTTCGGACATGATGGAGAACTCAATCATTGACAGAGAATTCTGTAGGTGTTGGTGTTATTTGGATTACCGAGAAAACATTTAGGAGTAAAATGTGATGCGAGGGTTTTACACTAAGGAGCGATCTTTGAGCTAGGGAGAAGATAGGATGATTGCATTTCAGCAATGAATGAGAAAAATATTCACATATGATAAAATTCTATACCATCATCACGGGCATTGAAGAAATGGAGCACTATTTGATTCAAAGGAATTTTTTTTATATAGTGATAACCCATGCATTACAATTTGTGACTCGCGGGGAAAAGTTGAACCTTGAGGCATATTAAATGGGTTGAATACATGCAAAATTTCACTTTTGTGATAAAACATATATTTGGTACTGCTAACAAATTTGATGATGCTTTGACCAGAAAGTGTTTGTTGTTGCAGCAGTTCAAAATCAAAACATTGGGCTTTGAGAATCACAGGGACATGTACAGGGACGATACATATTTTAAAGAGGAATATGAAACATGTGAAAATCATGTTCTCAGAGACAGAAGCCAGTGGATAGAGTATGTGATCGAGGATGGATTTTTGTTCAAAACAACCATGTGTATTCGAATTTCTCATAGAGGAGAATGCATTGAAGGAAAAAGCACAATGGAGGCTTGGCGAGGACACTTTGTAGCAAGACACTGCAAAAGCTGGTGAGTCGCACTATACTTTTGGCGAGATGGCATTTGAAGATTAAAGTTTGTTGTGGTCTTAATTTTCCGGCATTCAAGGGAAAGGAATGCGAGAATTTTTGCTCCGACCATTGCCCATACAGGAGATAAATTAAGTGGGATGAAATTAGCATGAATTTTATATTGGGGTTATAGGACCCAAAGGAGGTGTTGATTCCATCTTTGTGGTAGTGAATAATTTTTTCCCAGATGGCACATTTTATCCCATGCAAAAGAACCGGTGATAGAGGCTACACCCTTAAATCTGTTCTTCAAGGAAGATGGATTAAAACTTCATGGATTGCGAAAACATAGTTTAGGACAATAAAGACACACAAAAATTCATAGGAGGCATTTACGGAGAAATTATGGAAGAAAACTAGGAACTGTTGATGTTTGGATTCTTCTTATCATCACAGGATGGATGGACAAACAAGTAGTCCAGCAGTCACACGGACACTGTGAGAGCAGTGAGCACCATAAGCAGTTGGGATAGCGTATTGCCGCAAGTAGAGTTCGCATACAATGAATCAATGAACAAAGGAAACACGGGCAGAGTCCATTGGTTGTATATGGAATGCCGATAGAGAGGATTCCCGAATTGAGGGATTTAGAAACATTGACAAGTATGAATCTGAAAGAATTCTTGAAGTGATGAAGAACTTCACACACGAACTCAAAGGAAGCGGCATTGAAATCAAGCGGGGAGTATAAGTAGCGGCGAGATCAACATGAAGACAACCAGTTTGAAGTAGTGATCTAGTTACAGTGCATTTGAGGAAAAAGAAAAGTCTAGAGAACATAATAAATTAAAATGAAAAAAATTGGGCCATGCAAGGTCTCGAAAATGGAGACCAGAGAATACTTATGAAATTGAGTTCTAGGATGGGATTGGAATATCTCAGAGCATTTTAATGTTTGATTTATATATCCATATAAAGTGATGAAGCAAACGAAAGTGATGATCAAGCTAGAGTCGATGAAGCGAGATGCAATTCTTGAAAAACACAGATAGAGCAGAATCTTGAGAATAAACAGTGGTGAAAACAGGAAGGAAAATATTTACAGAGAATGTTTGATGGGAAGTGGAAGAGACCAATGGAGTTAGAAGATGCAGTGAGAGTTCTACAAAAAGAGAATCTGAGAAGGAGCTTATGGACATCTTGTGCAGGAGCTCATGGGCAGGAACCCATGCAAATTTTCAAGTGAGGAAGTATAATGCAGGAGCATCGAACAAAGACAAGGCCCGCACCTAGAGAGCGAGAAGGATAGATGGGCACCTTGGCCTAATTTTAAAATTTTCCTTTGAAGTTGATGCACCAAACATAAATATGAGATCATTTATTTGAGTGCCTTGAAATTGCAAAATATGTCAGACCTTGAGTGCCCATCTCATCCGAGAGATAAGGCATTCTGATGGTATATGTAAGTAAGGTGGAAATTGTTCAGGTAGAGCAGTCCTAGGAGAAAGAGGAGAAGAGAATATAGACACCCTCATTGTGCATTGTAACATAGTTCGATTCGGGAAAAGTTAGAAGTCCAAAGCATTAGGAAGGAAACCGAGGCATAGAATAACATCCATGTATAGATCTTGAGTTAATAGAAGAATTTGATTCAGAATTCATGGTTGTTGTGTTATTTCTAATAATATGTGTGTTGAATACTATGCTCATGAGTAATTACTTCATGTTAAAACTTACTATTATGATGTATGTATGATTTCATGTGTTGAGATTGAAATATGAGAGAAGTGGAATGAGTTACAATTGTTTCTCTATTTGAGCAGAGGATTCCTGCAAGGAGTGAAACAATTGAAATGAATCACTTAAGAAGTGCGTTGAGAGCTCGAGAGAGTTAACTTTGTTGTTCCTCATTCATCTCCCGAAGGTCTGATTAGTCAGATGCCATGCAAAGTCATGAGGCCAAGCTAAGTCTCGAGTTGGGTCACGAGTAGAGTATCTGAGGGAGGGCTAGCTGTAGCTGCCCGGTGTCTTTGGTATCAACACTTGAAGTGTTTGACGTCTGCAAGTGCGTGAAAAGAACCTCATTGAGGTTGAAGTAAGTTAGAAAAGAGATTCACAGGTGGAAAGTCGTGAGAAGCATGTGAATGGAGTCTGGTAGAAGGAAGGCACTTCTTCGTTTCGCAGAGTCATCAAAAGGAGAACGGATGGAAAAAATCTTTGGAGGAGATTTCACAAAGTTCTGTGAGCCGTTAGATCTCACGGAGGAATAAAGGAGTTACGACGAAGGCATTGAAATGTTCTAAGCTCAGGAGGGGTAGTACCATTGATCCAAGTCGGTGGTCTGGATTGGATTATTCGAGATGTGCCCTATCGGGACCTACCGTGAGAATCAAGATTTGGTAATGAGAGAATCGATATTGCGATGTCACGATATCTTAGCGACCTTGCGAGAGCGGTGTGGAGACCCGCAGGGAGCCGATGGCGGATGGAGTGCTTTATGCTTATCACCGGAATCATTGATGAAAAGGCGAGAATTGGTGTCAAAATTAGCAAAGCGCATGGAACCGCAAGCGGCGAAAAGTGGCGAGAGGACTAGGAAACCATCCATTTGAGGAGGATAGGTAGCAGAGATCGAGAGGTCTCATGAACTCGGGAGTTCGCTGGGTGAGAGCCCAAGTATTAGGTACTTAAAGTCACGAAGACACGAGGAGAGAGAAGAAAAATGGTGGCGGGTTGGATGGTTATGGGAGAGGCAGTCGGTTGCACGTGGAATCGTGTATGAGTCTCCGCGAGAAAGATTCGAGGATTTATTACGGGGATCGCGATGTGCGATAAGCAGCGATATTCCAACCGGCCGGATGGCATGAGTCATCGGGATCATGAGAGATCCCCAGGAAATATGCGTTAGGATTGGCGATCGTAGAAGTCCATGAATCGAGCCTTTGAAAGAAAGATCAGCTGCGTCGCATCATTTGATTGCATCGGTGTCGGGAGTTGGAAAACAAGTGTTTGATAGTGAGTTCTGAAATTGCATGATAAGGATCTCATCGCGATAAAGAGAAGGGTGAGTCATGGGTTGGGCATGCAGTTGCTTTCCGGGGACTCGTAAGATTCACACTCGACCACTAACCTTTGGACTCATGAAATTAGCGAGTTCCGATCCTCGATGAAAGTAGAAGGAGAGTGGTGAAGAGTACGTAGGTGAATAATTTTAGAATCTGAGTAGAAGAACCTTGGAGTTCTTTGGGCGAAAAGGAAGAAGATCGTGGCGGGCGTGCCTAGGTGGCGCGACCTGCGTCAAACATTCCCCCATGTTGTAATGTGTCAAACTTAGTAACATTGCTGTGGCCGAACCTGATAGCGTTGCACTCTAACAAACATAGTAATGTTACAAGCGCTAAAACATAGTAGCGTCACAATGTTACAAACATAAAGCGATATCACAATGTGATGAACATAGCTATGTTATAAGTAATGTGGATAGTAACAATAATGTCACAATTTCACGAACATCAACAGACGTTGCAATATGTCACGCTTATTTACATGCGAAATATTTGAACATTTCATCATGTTACAATTGAGCGCCATATGCAATCACATTGCTGACAATCATTTAAGCGTGTAATGTCACAATCATTTTAAATGTCGATGTGTCGAGGAACAACCAATGCGTTGCAATATATCACTACATTTCCACTGTTGTCACAATGTGAACATTTCCTAGATAGCGCAATGTGACATACATATCTCAATGTCACAATCGATAATCATTTTCCAAAAATCACAATGTCGGGCATAATATTTTGATATTGCCAAACATGTAATGTCACAATGTGACAAACAAAACCTAATGTTGCAATGTTGATCATGTTTTGTTTTTCATATTGTGACATCAGGTTTTTTTTTGTCACAATGTGACAAACACTTAATCACGTTTCAATGTGATGCACATATCATGATATTGAATTTTACGACAAACATTTCACGAATGCCTTGTGTGATGAACGTAACCATGTCGCCGTGTGATAATAATATCACAATGTATTGAACATCAGCGAGAGGAGATTACCATGATGTAGTCATACATCGACATTGTCTTACGCTGATGTGGCGAACATTTCCTCATGTTACACAATGTGTGCAGATATCTTGGCGTTTACTGTCTTTGTGGCATTTTACAAACATGTAATGTGTGAATATGGTAGCATTGCAATCTACCAAAATAGCAAATGTATTAGCGGAGTGAACATAACCATGTTGTTGCAACATGATGAACATATCCACATGTTCCTATGTTATGCACATATTGTGACATTGCATTGTGACAGTCATTTCTAGACGTTGCAATGTGTCATGCATCGCCATGTCGTCGCAATGTGACTAACTTTGCCTCATTACGTTGTTGCACACGCATATCCAGATTACAATGTGTCAAACATTTCCAAACATTGCAATGTGTGAACATAGTAGCGTTGTAATCTGGCAAACATAGTAGCGTCACAATATGACAAGCATAGCCTTGTCCTCGCGATAATGACGAACATAGTCATGTCGTTTGCAATGTGAACATAAATACATCGCCAATGTGGTGAACATTTCCCTCTTGTTTTAAATGTGAAAACATATCCTCAGCATTCAATGTGGCGCACATTTATGACATTGAGAGACATTTCCAAATGTTGCAATGGGACTAACACAACCCATTGTCACAATGTGATATTCACAACCGAATATGGCAATGTGACAAACATATAAACAAACGTGCAATGGATGAACATTTCCCAACATTACGATGTGATGAACATAACCATTATTTGTTTGTGAAAAACCTATTCCAGCACCATGATATGAAAACCCTTTTTGTCGTAATTTGATGAACATAACTTTATGATGTCATGTGACGAACAAATTCTAATGTTACAATGTATTGAGCGAGCTTGACCATGCAATGTGATGAACAAAACATGATTAGCATTGCAATGCAATAGTGTCATAGTAAAACTATGGTTAAACATAATCAACATGGTCCACCATAATCAGATCCACGTGGTCAACAAAGTTTAGCCATGGGCATGATCAACCATAACAAAACCTGATCAACCACAACCAACCATGGTCATGTTCAACCACAGTCAACCATGATGAAGGACAACCATGATCAACCATAGTCAGCATTTCCTTCCCAAAGTCAACCAAGATCTACCAAAATTAACCATTGTTGTGGTCCATGATCAGCCATGATGAAACTGTCAATTAATGTATTGATATCGTTAATAGTATTAATAATTTAATTTGTTACATTATAAATTAATGAATCAATACTTTAATTTTTGCATTAGATAGTCAACCATGGTCATTGTCCATTAATGTATTAATGCTTTAATATTAATGTTTTAACATGTTACATTTATAAATTAATAAATCAATACTTTTGGTGCATTATGCACTTGTGCAATGTGTGTGTGTGTATTAATATTTTAACAATGTATTTATTAATATCATTAAGGTAAATTTATTACTACTATATTAATTAAGGTAAATTGTACTATTAATACTTTATTAATGTTTTGTGTATTAATACTTTGGTAATGTATTTATTAATGTATTAATATTTTAACAATGTATTACTAATATCATTAAGGTAAATTTATTACTACTATATTAATGTATTACTGTATTAATTAACTAAATTAATACATTAAAACATTAAAAAAATATTTTTAATGTATTAATACTTTAGTAATGTATTTATTAATGTATGAAATGCATTTTTGTAGTAGTAATCTAATAATGTATTATTTTATTATTGTATTAACACTTTAGCATTGTATTAATTAATATTGTATAAATGTTTTAACTAATTAATACATCACATGAGCAATGTATCAATTGATTAGTGTCTTACATTATATATTAATTTTCATTAATACTTTAATTTAAACCATACATTTTTAATAAAAGTATTAATACTTTAATGTGTATTCTACTTTATTAATATATTATTAATATATAATTTTATTGAATCTTAATACTTTGTGTATTTTAATGTATTAATACTTTATTAATGTATTCATTAAAAAATTGTTAAATTAATTATGTCTTAATGCTATTAATAATATTTTAATGTATTATGCTTTGGTAATGTATTTTTTTTTGTTTGCTTGTTAGTTTGTCATACAACAGCCGCATGGATTTTTTGTGTCCCCAGGGTTTTGAACCGATGACTTTTTAATGTATTAATACTTTAGTAATGTATTTATTAATGTATGAAATGCATTTTTTGTAATATTACTCTAATAATGTATTATTTTATTATTGTATTAACACTTTAGCATTGTATTAATTAATATTGTATAAATGTTTTAATTAATTAATACATCACATGAGTAATGTATCAATTGATTAGTGTCTTACATTATATATTAATTTTCATTAATACTTTAATTTAAACCTTACATTTGTGTAATAAAGTATTAATACTTTAATAATGTATTCCTACTTTATTAATATATTATTAATATATAATTTTATTAGGGTCTTAATACTTTATTAATATTTTAATGTATTAATACTTTAGTAATGTATTTATTAAAAAATTGTTAAATTAATTATGTCTTAATACTTTATTAATATTTTAATGTATTAATACTTTAGTAATGTATTTTTTTTTGTTTGCTTGTTAGTTTGTCCGCCACAACAACCCTTAACATGGTTGGTTTTTTTGTCCCCACAGGTTTCGAACCGATGACTTTAACGTCACGGAATGCCTTAACAACACACTTCATCACCAATTGATGACTTTAACATCACGGAATGCCTTAACAACACACTCTGTCACCAATGTTAATATATACGACACTCACCAATGTTAATATATACGACACTAGAGAAGACAGATATCTACTATATGAATTAAATTTGATATAGTCATTGACAATTTCTATGAACAAAAGTTGTATATTTCAAAAGTTAATTCAATTTTCTACATTTAGCTTGCACTCACCCTCACAAATATTAAAAAAAAATGTGAATATAATGAATGGAAATATATAAACACATTCTTAAAGTCAAATATATGATGAACAAATACTATCAAAGGATTATATAATGAGAGATATTATCAAACTCATTTTTAGAACTGCCTTAACTCTAGATCTATCATGTGTTAAGGGGATCAAATCCCTCTAGGTGAATTCGATTTTTTTCAATTTAGAAAAGATTTTAACATCCATGGATATGATTATTTTTAAGGTATGATATATCCATAATTAAGATGGCATTACATTAGTTTATGGCTAACATCACAATATTTTATTTGTTATTAATCATTGAAATAATTACACATCTTCCTCATATTAAACTATAAAGTTCATCTTTCAACTTAAAAATATATTTATAAATACAATATATAAACATAAAATAAAATTTAAACAAAATCTAATTTTACAATCAAACAAACATAACTACTTTTACAATCAAACAAACATATACTATGCAATCAAACAAACATATAGTATGCATTGTACCTTTCTTACTTCCCAATAGTTAGCATCCATTATACATTTCTTAATTAGTAACCACAAAATTCAGTCAACATGTTATGCTAGTTTCCTTTATATCCCAATAGTTAGCATCCATTATACATTTCTTAATTAGTAACCACAAAATTCAGTCGACATGTTATGCTAGTTTCCTTTATAAATAGATATAGGCCATGGTCGTTGTACATTTCTTACTCCACAATAATTAACATCCGTTGTACATTTCTTACTTTATTAAGTAAGACATCAAACTGCATGTTCTACTATTTTCCATTTTCCTTTATAGCTTAGATATAGGTCATGGATTGTGAGAAAATATATAACTTCAACATTACTCCACAATAGTTAGCATCATTTGTACATTTCTTACTTTATAAGTAAGACATCAAACTGCATGTTCTACTATTTTCCTTTATAGTTTAGATATAGGTCATGGATTGAGAGAAAATACATAACTTCAACATTGGGTGGAAATGGTGATTTTTTGTGTTTCAATTATATAATATTTAACAATGAAAAATATTAAATTATATATATTATTAAAATAAATATAAATATTATTAGTATATTAAATTATATATATTATTAAAATAAATATAAATATTATTAGTATTATTATAGATTTATTTTAATTGTAGATAATAGTTTCTCAAGTTTTTCTGTATAACTTTTTAGGGATTTATTCTTCTTAATACATGAAAGATTCACAGTTAAAATGAATTTATATATATTTTTTTTTGTATGTGTGTGACTTGTTAATTCAGTGTTGAAAATTCAAATAATTACACATAATGTCTTAACCATAAAAAATGTTTTTTCTTTCCTAAAAAATTCCATGGACTACAAGTTCTTTATACATTCAAATATGAGGTAGATGTCTAAATCCTTCCCTGCTCAACATGGAGCATAATGTCTTAACCATAATGAATGCTTTTTCTTTCCTAAAAATTTCCATGAGCTACAAGTTCTTTATACATTCCAATATGAGGTAGATGCACACACACATAAAACTTATACATGATGCACACACATACACATGATACATGATAATGCAAAAAAGAATCAACATAAAATTTATACATGATGTAGTCACATACACATACACATGTAAAAGAAATCGAATCACTTCTAATATTTTCTCATGGTCGATTTTTTGAGTCACTATATATAAATGAATGAATTAAATAAAGAAAATGTTATGTCACGGTCAATTTTTTGAGACACTATATACTAGCACAGACACATAATTGTGGCTGATGAACGCTGAAAGACATTTTTAATTTATTAAACCTAATTTTTATTAAACCACATTTTCTTTGCCTTCCGAACCATTATTCCTGCGCATCGCGACCTTCTATCTACTTTTTCATTTACTGACGCTCCAACTGCAACAATCTTCTTAGATGCTACAACAGTCCAAACTTACATTATAAAAATCAGTTACTGCACTTACAAAAATAAAAATCTTAATAATTATAAAAATCCGTTACTGCGCTTACAAAAATCCAGTCGCACCACTCTGTAGTACAGTTAAATTGGTGAATATATTGTGAAAGAGATGCTACAACTGTCCAAATGTTTTTCTCGCCATCATCATACAGAAAATAAAACAAAACGCTCATCCAATATGATAGGTAGGTCAGTGATTAAATATTAAACCCCCGGATAGGTGAAGAAATTAGGGGTAGAGAATGAAACGCAATGATATTTGAGGTAATCCCAAATGTTAATAATTTAAACATGGAAATCATATGGTGATAGAGTAATTTCT
Organism: Picea sitchensis; assembly: GCA_010110895.2. NCBI lineage: Eukaryota > Viridiplantae > Streptophyta > Pinopsida > Pinales > Pinaceae > Picea > Picea sitchensis. The sequence goes on from SNQJ01S0063665.1 coordinate 40,188, forward strand.
TAATATGATTAGGTAAATGTTAAAAAGTAAACAGGATAACGGATGTATTAAAAAATACAAGGAAGGTATGAAGAGTAAATCACATTCATTGTGTTATCGCTTAGTTTGTAGTATAGGATAAGTAGCTTGAAGGCAAGAGTCAAACCGGCGTAACAGGAGCTTCCCCACCCACTGTCACCTCGATGGGGGGCTCTTTCTATTAAGGGTGGCTAATCCCAAGGGAGACGTCCCTAGGTAATCTGGGGTGTTGAAAGGAAAAGGATCAAGGGATTAAGGCTCAAGAGTTAAAATAGGTTTTCCCTTCACAAATTACCTCCAAGGAAGATAGTCAGAGAGAAGATGAACTACAGTAGAAGCACCTGTTTGCAAGACAAGGCAACAATAAAACTAATACATGCAAATAGTGGTTAATGCTTCAATTGTCAATGACTATCAATACACATGAGCATTAAATAAAGTAATTATTGACAAAGTCAATGATTGCAATAAAGGATATGGCTCATAATATTACTTCTTCAATAAATACCAAATGATAACAACATTCAATGTACAAAAATTGATCCTTGGATTATCACAATGCTTTAAATATGCTCACATATAATGTTGTTGCGTCAAGCCTACTAGAGGTGATGTCAGCCTAGTTTCTAGGTTAGTTTTCTAGGCAATGAGGTGGACGTTTTGCAAAATAAGCCAATGAAAATACTCAACACTTCAATGTCTATCAATAGATGACCTAGCCACAACTTCTATACCAGCCAAGAGTTCAAAATAGGCATGATGTCATCAGCAAATTAGGGTTAGTAAGTCGCTAGGGTTAGTTAGGGTTTCAAGTTT
>SNQJ01S0063665.1:90713-112645 GCA_010110895.2 Picea sitchensis
TACCCGGGCAGTTCAAGTAAAAGATGAGTTGTGTTATGAACATAAAAATACACATAAATAAGACCGAGTGTGATTGCGGTGTAGTCATGGGGTTGTGGGAGGGATGGACAGGGGGGTGTGGGTTGTGGGGCTTACGGGGGTTGCCGGGTAGTGAGGTCAGAATTGGGTGTGGGGTTTACGGGAGTTGGTGTACGGTAGATTAATCACAACGGACAGGTACGGATGTGATAGCAGGTTGTATGGTAGCGGAAGTGTACGGAATGTGGTAGATGGTGAACAAAGGTGACTCTTAATTTGTACGGACAACCCACTATTGCCAAGTATATGCTCTGATACCAATGTAACAAAGAAACCAGGAGTTACAAAATTGAAATAATATATGTATTGAATAATGAAAATATGATGATTACAATTGAGAAATGAGGGCTCGCTTATATACCCACGCAAGGGTGCCCATAACCAATAGCCATGTCTTTTCATTATTAATAATTATTTATTAATTATCATTTAATTGTTATATTTATTAATATCTTATTTATGTGTATTTTTATGTTCATAACAAGCTGACTGTTGTTGGAGAGGTCATATCAGATTCTGAGTTGGTGAGGATAGTTTTGAAAGGCTTCACCAAGGAATGGGAAGTCTTCGTGAAGTGTGTGGTGGGTCGTGAGCATCTTCCAGATTGGAACAAACTGTGGGATGATTTCACTCAGGAGATCCAGGAAGGATCTCAGAGCAGTGGATAGAAGACAGATGGAGTTGATGAGAATGTTTCTCTTACTGCAAAGAGCAAGAAGAAAGGAAGTTCCAGGACAGACTTGAGTAAAGTCAGATGTTATTGTTGTAACCAGTTGGGGCACCATGCTTTTCATTGTCCTGAGAGGAAGAAGAAGAAGAAGGAACCAAAGGGGCCTGAGACAGCTGCTACAACAACCATGGAGGACTTTGCTTCCAAGTATGACAGGGAATTTTCTTTGGTTACCCTAGTTTCCAGTGTCGGTAGCAGAGGATTTGGAGGTGATATCAGATGGATTGTGGATAGTGGAGCCTCTTGCCACATGACAGGAATCTGGCGAGTATTCCTAAATATCACAGAGACAGGTCCTGAGCGACATGTGGTAAATGAAGGTGGCATGGCGCGAGCTGTACGTGGAGTTGGAAGGGTTAGATTACAACTCGGATATGGAGGATTCGTGGAGCTTGATGGAGTTCTCTTTGTTCCAGGGTTGAGGGTTAACTTGCTCTCAGTCTCAGCCTTGGAGGATGTAGGATATTGTACATTGTTCAAGAGGGAACATGTCTTTATGTACAGGGAGGGAGTGRACCCGGTGGAACTGCAGCTGATTGATGATTGGGTGAACAGGTTGTATATGTTSCGAGGACAACCTTCAGTGTATGATTCAGCGTCGGATGAGGAGCATGAGGAGGCTCTTGAGACTGCGGTGGTACCAAGGATTCAGTCTTGCATTCCGAGAGAAGAGAGCGAGTCTCTTCTGAGCACTGGCAGTAGGCTCAACCAGTGTGGTCGAACCAATGCTCAGGATGGAGTGGATTCTCCAAGGAGCTCAGGGTTCTGGGTAGCTGCCAGGAGAAGATCTTTTAGTTCAAGTTCTGTGCAAGTGTTGAGGATAATTCCAGGTTCAGAGGGAGCTCCTACAGAGCACAGTGTGATGGGACCAGATGATGGAGATGGCAGCGAGTACATCCCTCGCTAAGAGGTAGTGTTAGCATTTTACCTCGTGAGGTACTCCACATGTTTTGTCTTGTATGCGGATGTAAGCTTATGTCGACACTACTAGGCACTTAACTTTGTAATGGGTTTTTATAAAGTTGTAAAGTGGTTCTTTTATTAAAGTGACTTTTTAATAAAGTGTACCTTTTATTTTAAAGTGACTTTATTTCATAAAGTGCACTTATGTAATAAAGTGAATTACTTTAATATTTTAAGTGATTCATTTTGGAGGGGATGAATCTTGAACCTTGATCTTGAAAAATGCAAGATTAGATCTTGGCCTTTGGATTTAGGGTTGGGGAAGGTGAAAAGACACTTGGTAGGTAAAAGGTCATTTTCAGATTTATTAAAGAATGCATTGGGTAGTGTGCAAGACACAAGAGAGGAGATTGAGAGAGAATTTTCGAGTAGGCTTGAGAGAGGAAAAATAGGGCAGCATAGAGGGCACATTTCCTAAGACAAAGTGGGCACAAATCCCAAGGGAGCATTTCTGTTTCATTGCTGAGTTATTTTTCTGTTGTGGGAGGTTGTACTGTATGGATTCGTACACTCCGTGCATCAAGTGGAAAGGGAACGAAAATCGAGGTGGGGTTTGGCACAATTTTCAAGACTGTTTTGCTGCTGCTAGGCTGTACAGAACAGTTCGTATAGCAGCTTGATTGCATGTTTTTCGAGGTGCTGCAATTTCTGGGAGGGATGTACAACAGTACAGACTTGGCATGGATTACGAGGCAAATTTAGGTGGGACAGTTTGGGTGCTATAAGTGATTTTTCTTGGCTGGAAATGTGATTTTGCTGCTGTTATGTTTCCTGAAGCTTAAAAATAAGATCTCTCTCTCTCTCTCTCTCTCGTTGGGTTTCCCCACATTGGGGTTTTCCCTGGCATTTGCCTAAATTTCCGAGTTTTTCATGGGTTATTGAATGCTGTCCATTGTGTTTATTTCCACTGCATATTTGCTTAGCAATGTGTATTTCTGCTTGTGGAAATTTCTGAATGTGGGTGTGAGACATTTCAGAGTTCATGCAAACAGTTATCTCTAGGTTTCTAAGTGTATGAAAAAATTGTTAGCTTGCTGATTTTGTCATTAAAATTGATAGAGAACCCAACTTGAGAATACAAAGATGCCAAAAGGAGAAATAGTTCAAGACTATTTCTCTAGGGTTTCTCAATTCAAGGAACAGTGAGAGGCAATTGGAGACAACTTAGATGAAGATGAACTCATGATGACTACTCTTAATGGTCTCACAAGACCTTGGGATGCTGTCATCCAAACTATTTGTGGAAGAAAAGAGAAACTCCAATTTGATAGTTTATGGGAAGAATGTGTTCAAGAAGAAACAAGAGTGGCAAACCGAGAAGCCGTCCTATTAAGAGATGAAGATCAAGCCCTAACTGCTCATGCTAAGGGTGGAAAGGGAAAGTCTCATTTTCAAAAGGAGACCCACTTTCATAAAGAGTCTCACTCTCTAAAGAGATTCCAAAAATATCATAAGGGTCAAAGATAAGATGGGACACATTGCTAAGAATTGTCCTGACTCCTGCCAAAAGGGAAGAATACAAGAGGAGAAATAACAAAAGACTTCATGCCCATGCAGCCGAAGATGATGAGCCAGCCAAAAGTTAGCTAAAGAAGAGATTGAAGAATATGTTTTGTCTTCCGCTCTCTCAGGATCTGTGACACCTGGAGAGGATACTTGCCTCATAGATAGTGGTGCCTCTAAGCACATGACAGGTAAGAAGAACACTCTCTCCAACCTTATAGAGAAGGACTCCCCCCATAAAATTTCACTTGGAGATGATTATCAATAGCCTATCAAAGGAATGGGAGAAGCCACCTACGAACTTGATTCAGGAACTCCGATGAGAATGAAGGATGTACTCTATTTACCAGGTTTGAAAAAGAACCTACTTTCTATTTCAGCCCTAGATAAGAAAGGTTTCAGGGTTGCATTCATAGATGGTGAAGTTCTTATGTGGTCTAAAGGAAAAACTATAGAAGATGCGGTTGTTATTGGAATAGAAGAAGGTGGTTTGTACAAGTTAAAGGGTCACCCAGATGTAGCTTTGACTCACTCTACTAAAAGTCCTTGTGAACTTTGGCATAGAAGACTGACTCACATCAACTACAAAGCCTTACCATATGTAAGTGAGGTAGTTACAGGTTTACCAGAACTAAAGGTTGATCATGAAGGTGTATGCAAGGGATGTGCACAAGGAAAGAACATAAATAATACTTTTCCAAAGAGCGAAAGTAAAGCATAAGGAATTCTGGAACTTGTCCACTCAGATGTATGTGGTCCAATGCCATCAACCTCTCTAAGCGGGTATGTATACTATGTATCTTTTATTGATGATTACTCTCGTAAGACTTGAGTTTATTTCTTGAAGTCAAAAGATGAAGTACTTGGAAAGTTCAAGGAATTCAAAGCCTTGGTAGAAAACCTCTCCGAAAGGGAAATAAAGATACTTAGGTCAGACAGTGGAGGAGAGTACACTTCAAATGAATTTGGAAGCTTTTGCAGAGATGCCGAGATTAAGAGGGAGCTCACCACTCCTTATAATCCTCAACAAAATAGTGTAGCAGAAAGAAAGAATAGAACGATTATGGAAGCAGTAAAGACTATGATTCATGATCAAGATCTTCCAATGCATTTATGGGCTGAAGCAATAAGAACAACAATATATGTCCAAAACAGATTATCCCATAGTGCACTTGGTTTCAAAACTCCCAAAGAAATGTTCACTAGAAAGAAGCCAGAAGTAAGCCATCTCAAAATATTTGGTTGTCCAGTATTTGTACACATTCCAAAAGAAAAGAGAACTAAGTTGGATCCTTCAGGAAAGAAGAGAATATTTATTGGATATAGTGAGGTCTCTAAGGCCTTCAAAATTTACATACTAGGTTACCATCATATTGAGATCAACAGATATGTAACTTTTTATGAAGATGCAACACTCAAAAGATAAAGGAAATGCCAACTTGAAGAAGTGTACGAAGAAGAACTTGTAGCTCCCAGAGTTGTAGAACCCGTGAAGGAAGTTACAGTTACCCCTGATGATGAGATTCTAGAAGATCAGGATATGATAAAATCTCAAGAACCTCCCCGTATGACGATCTCTGACAAGGGAAAGCCAGCTTGGGCGAAAGAACTTATTCAAGATGCAGAGAAGTATGGTGCCCTAGAAGGAACCATGCGACAAAGCAAGAAGCCTAAGCCATTCTCCAACTATATGGCCTTGATGTGTGATCTCGTAGAGAAGGAACCTACTTGCTTTGAAGAAGCCGTTCAGAAGAAAGAATGGATGGACGCCATGACAGAAGAATACCAGTCCATTATGAAGAAAGATATATGGGAAGTAGTTCCCAGACGAAAGAACAAAGATGTGGTATCTTCCAAGTGGATATACAAAATAAAACATGCACCAGACAAAAGTATTGAAAAACATAAGGCAAGATTTGTGGCTCGTGGATTTTCTCAAAACCATCATAGCTCTTGCAGCCAAAATGAAGTGGAAGTTGCATCAAATGGATGTAAAACCAACTTTCTTAAATGGTGTTATTGAAGAAGAAGTGTATATAGAGAAACCACAAGGGTTTGAAGTTGAAGATAGACTCATGTCTGTAGGTTGAAGAAAGCTATGTACGGGTTGAAGCAAGCTCTTAGAGCTTGGTATGGCAGAATTGATAGTTTTCTGACAAGCTTGGGCTTTACCAAGAGTAAAGCTGATCCTAACCTATACTGCAAGGTTATGAATGATGAGCCAATTATATTGCTACTATATGTGGATGATTTATTCTTGAAAGGAGAAGGAAAGCTCATCACAGATTGCAAGAAGAAGCTCACTCCAGAGTTTGAGATGAAAGACCTAGGCCCGATGCATTATTTCTTAGGTCATGAAGTTTGGCAGAGCCCAAAGAAGATCTTCCTTATCCAAGGGAAGTATGCAATTGAAATACTGAAGAGATTTGACATGTTGGATGTAAAGCTATGAACACACCCATGGAAATGAATTTGAAGCTCCTGGTTGATACTTCGTTAGAGTTGGTTGATGCTACTCTATACAAACAGATTATTGGATTGTTGATGTATCTGATGAATACCAGGCTAGATATATGCTTTGCTGTGAACACCTTGAGTCAGTATCTGGTGGAGCCAAGACGTGTTCACCTTGTAGCTGCAAAGCATGTGATGAGATACCTTAAGGGTACGTTGGATTATGGTCGTTGTTATACTGAAGATCATGACTTCAGACTGTATGGTTATACTGATTCAGAAGGGGCTGGAAGTGCTTCAGACATAAAGAGCACTTTAGGATGTTGTTTCAGTTTGGGGTCAACCATGACTTCATGGCAAAGCAGGAAGCAATCCAATATTGCTCTCAGCACGACAGAAGTGGAGTACATTGCAGCATGTTCCGCCAGTTGTGAAGCCATATGGCTTTGGAAGTTGTTGACAGGTCTGTTCGATTTGGAGATGGAAGCCACCGTGATTCTATGTGATAACCAGAGTTGTATAAAGATGACGGAGAACCCAGTGTTCCATGATAAGATGAAGCACATAGAGATCCGGTACCACTACATTCGTGATATGGTGCAGAGAGGAGTTATAAAGCTCCAATATGTTGGCACAAATGAGCAGGTTGCAGATGTGTTGACCAAACCTTTGTCTCGTGTGAAGTTTGAGTACTTCGGAGACAAGCTTGGTGTTGTCCGAAAGGGCCTCCCTTGAAAGGGGGAGTGATGCTGATGATACTATGGTATTCTGACCAACAACGGGTAGCTCCGTTAGGATTTTATATCCTAGGGGATTGATCATCCCTAGGCAGATCTCGCAGGTCCGGTAAGGACGGTCTGTCAGAGTGCATGTGCATATATATGAATGAGATCAAAACAACTTTCAAACTCTCTTCCTTGAAGCTCCTACTAACCTGAACTACCTTGCTAACCTAGTCTAGAAATACTGATAGCTAATTTGCGGCTGTTGTAACTTCTGTTACAGCCATTATTTGCAGCCAATATCAGCATGCTAACTGTCTTATAAACTGCCCAGAATTTGTACTAGGCAAGTTATTATCAATTAATGCTAAAGTGTATGTTCAATTGCCTCAGCAAAGTACATTTCTGAAGTTGTTTGTTGCTGTCATAACTGTTAATTTTGCTGTTACAAGTACATTTGACAACCTTTTTTAAAAGTCATTGCTTGACGTGTATTAATCTAGAAATTGTAAGTGGCAAAGGTACTATCATTGCAAAGTCCTTATATCTCATTATTTGTCATCATAAGTTGCAATTTCTGATATATATATATATATATATATATATATATATATATATATTGCTGCTGCCATACATTTATCTTTTCATGCATAGAATTGTTTGGTAGCGGACTTTTATATTGAAGCCTTTGGTTGGAAGCATTGATATCATTGGTTACTATATAAAGTTTTCTGTTTCCTTGGTAAAGGGCAGGTATCATTCACCTTAGTTTTCCCCTTGACACTTTAAACCATACCAAATGATTTCTTTCATTTGAGTGACCTAGAGAGGGGTGGATTTTGCCATTGTCTTATCTCCCTTCATCAACCAACTAGGTCCTGGGATGTCTCCCTCGGAGTGAACATTTTCCCCTCTTAAATAGAAAGAGGTATCCTGTTGGGCTGACGGTGATAGGACTACCTCCGTGTTACGCCAGTCTAGGCCTACTTGCCTTTCACGCTATAACAGGCCCATCCCTTTTCTTAACACAAAAGACTTTTGTACTGTCTTCATCTCTAGATTGTTTGGTCGAAGGCATGTTCTTTGTTTTTCTATTCACTGGTAAGTCTATGTTATTGGATATGTTGTGATCTTTTGACTTCAGTTCATTCGTAATAGCTGCATTAAGTCGATCTGCCTGGTCAAGCTTTCATCCAGTCATATCAAGGCCAAGCTTGTTGAGCTCGTCTGAAGCTCTTGCAATTTAAGGTTATATGGCTGATTGTGTTCTATCAGTCACACTCCATATACCTTGAATTCCCTGTAATTGGTGCCCTGGTTGGAATAATCTTGCTGTTGCGGAACTGAAGATGCATTTCAAGCATATGATGTGCTAGCTGCCCTTCTGTGTTTGCTCCATTACTTGGTGTGAAAATAATTTCCTTTGCAATAAATGGCCTCTGGCAATTTTGGCGAAGAAGATATTAATTTTCAATGGTCCTCATGTACTGGTACATTGTTGCACAAAATGGAAATATAGCCCAGCAGGTTAGACAAGCATTGGGCTGCCCCTGTTTAGCACCAGGTTGTGTATGTTGTGGCATTCCATAAAAGTGACCATTTGTGGAATTTGCAGCTTTCGGCTCACAGGATGTGTAAATAACAGCAGAAGAATTGGTGATCGCGGCTTAGCTTTCCATGAATTGGTCCAGGACAGGCTCCGATAGCAATGTAAGAAGCACAATTGGTGTTTTTATGGATAAACAGATATATCTATATAAATGATTGAATAATAGTTGGAGGATGTTACAGTATCCTTCATGATGGTATTTATGCACGTTGACGGGTCAGGAGGTAAAAGATCATAATGAGTAGTTATAACCTTAGTGTTTATTATTATTATTATTATTATTATTATTAGTAAGTGTTGCTTTACCCTATTTTATGTATATTACAGTCTTCTTCTGTTCCAGAGACCTGTCATTTCAAATGTAGCCAAATTCTGGATGGAATTCATTTGTGGGGAACAATAAGCTTATAGGATGGTGTGGTTGTAGCTATGCTCAGGGATACTTTGTTGTTTGCTTGACAGCTGCCAACAAATCTCTCATGCAGTGTTGGAGCTTCGTTTGGAGCATTCTGTTGGTGAGGATGAGAATAAGACAATGCTTGATGCACTTATTGATGTAAGCTTCTTCCAACTCTTTTATAAGATGTCTCATTTATGTTTAGAAAAGGCAGTATTTATGTTTAGAAAAGCCCATGTTTATGTTGTTCAATGGTTTGTGGTTGGAAGGTTTTGAGTAGTGAAGCATCGAATGAGCCTTTGGTCCTTTTCATAAAGGATGTTGAAAGATCAACAATAGGCAACCTGGAACACTACAAGAAATTGGAACAGCTGCTCAAAGCAGAATCTAAGGTGGTCATTATTGGATCTCACACAATGGATTTTCAGAAGGATAAGGTAATTGTAACATTTGTCTTGAATATATTCTCTGCAAGTTGAAGATGGATAAGATTTTATAGTCAAAAGTAAAACTAATGAAAGGTATATTTAACTGTGTCTATAACTTATACTGCTAATGCAGTGGGATGCCTAGCTGATCCTGATTATGGATTAGCATTACTTTTCAAAGTAAAACAAAATGCATTATGGTGGCCAGTTGCTAATTTAATGTCAAGAAAAACTCTCTTCAGAGAACTAGCAATGTGAAGACACTCGTGGAACATTTTCTTGCTTGTAGCATTTTTCTTCTAAGTGACTGGCATTGCTTGGTTTCATGTTGAAGTCTTCATTTTAGACATTCTTATATCTATATATAGACACAGTATGTCCACATTATTGGGGAGGAATTGATTTTAATAGTCAGAAACACCCACTTTAACCACTCAAGATGGTGTTCAGGTTCGTTAATTTCTTTGAGCAACCCTATGACAACTGCATTTAAGCCAATTTGTCTGATGCCATTTTGTGTTAGGCTTATCTAGGGTACTCATTTCATTGAGACAATGCTTCTTTTACATTTTCTATTTTTTAGTTCTGGCTTTGTTCACAATTTACCTGGCAGATGGCTTGAAATGCAAACCTCACTTTGCCTGTATCAGACAGTGTATTTGTGAGGCCAAATCCAGTTTTTCTTAATGTTCCATCTATTTCAATATGCACTGAGTCTGTAGTTTCGAGAAGTGTTTCCCCTCCTAAGATATTTTCATGTGTTTTTCTCCTCTAGGTGAAGACCCCTTGGGGTGGCAGTATATTGTGAATGTTATAAGTTATGATGTCCTTTCAGTTGGTAGACTTCTTGTTCTAACCTTGACCTGGTACAACAGTTGTAATGAATAATTTGATTTACTCATACTAACCATCATTAGTAGATGGACAAGGGTCCCTTGGTTCAGCAGTAAAAGTGCAACATCCCTGCACATGTTAGGATTTGGGTCCTAATCTTGTTCTGTTATGACAGCTGTAACGAATAACTTAGTTTGCTCATAGTAACCACCATTTTATAAATGCCATTTTTAAAGGTGACATCATCTCGATTAGCTAGTTAATGATCTCATCAAATACACCCGAAAAATAGTTTAGTGTCGGTGTTGAAAATGTTCTAGTTTGGCAAGTGTGGTTTCATCAAGGCTTTTTATGCCTTCATATGAAAGAAAGTTTCTATCGACGCCAAATATGTTTCAGAAGGATGGAGGAATGAATTATTGACCTTTGAGCATGAGCTTGTAGCACTTATCTGTTCATAGTTGGTTGTTGGCTTGTCTTATTACTGCCACGACTTCCCTTCCCTTATGATGATTTTGGGTTTGTTACAACCTCTGTTGAGAAAATCGCCAAAATCGTGAGAAATCACGATTTTTTTACCAAAACGATTTTTTCCAAAAAAAATCGCTGAAAAAATCGGTAAAAACTTGCGGGTCGATGGCAAAAAATCGGCTGAGTAAAAAAATGAAAAAAACCCGCGGGTTTAAGGCTCCGTAAGGGTTTTTTTTCGTTTTATTTGTGCATTTAGCCAAGGAGGAGAGCCAAGCCATTCAACCAGCCAAGGAGGAGAGCCAAGGAGGAGAGCCAAGCCATTCAACCAGCCATGGAAGAGTTTGCCATTGGGATTTTGTGGATTCAAGGATCAGATTTGTGGATTTGGCATTGGAATTTTTAAGTCCATTTCATAGTTTTTGCATTTGGATGTAAGTAAAAAGATTTGCCCATTATTTCTCATTTTTTCACCATAGATTTTCATAGGTTTTCAGTGGCAATGAGTTTTACATCTTCAAAATAGATTTTTGATGGATCAAAAACCATTTTTTTCCATTGTTATGTGATTTTCTTTCTTGCCATGTGTTATCCCCGATATCTAGGGATAACTAGGAGATCATGTCTCGAGGCCCACAGGTCCTAGACATGGAGTACCGAGAGCAGGATTGACCTGAGCATGGCCCTGGAGGGCCCATCTTTCTTCCTCTCCGCCAGATTTGTCCTGTCAGCAGCAACAACTTCCATCACCACTGGCTTGGACTTGCATCGGAGAGGACTCTTGCTCCATGAGGTAATTGGTCCGAGGTATCATGGTATGTGTCATGTTTGATCATTATAACCTTTTTATATGTGCATTAAGTTCCTTTCATTTCTGATGACTACTTGGATCTTACACTAATCCACTTGACCATTGTTGGGGTGATTGATGGGGTGACTTAGCAAGCTTGTATTCATGGGTTTTGGTTAGTCACCAAAGGGGATTTGCAGAGCCATCGTCCGCTCCCACCATTTTATCATTTTACATCTTATCTCCCGCACATCCATCCCATTCCCATAGTCCGACCATTAGGATGACCTTTGAGGGTTACACTTTGTCTTGTGGGAAGAAGGGGCTAAAGGCCCAGGGGGTAAAAGCAGCTGGTAAAAGATAAAAGCCATAGGGTTTGGGAACGTGCAAGGGGAGTTCTTGAGCCAGCCGTCCGCTCCCGACATGGTACAAATGCCCATCGCTCCATCCCGTTCCATGGTGAGCCATTGGATGCAGTTGCTTTGTGTGGGAAGAAGGGGCTGGCCCAGGGGTAGCGTTGGTAAGAAATGAAAGCCATAGGAAATAAAACAAATTAACTTAGCCAAAGGGATCCCAGAGAGGCAATAAAAGGCCTCTGGGTAGAAGCTGAAGGGACCCTAAGAAAAATAATAAAAAAGAGACTAGCCAAGAGGGATGGGAGGAGATCTCATCATGACCCATTATGGTTGTGGTGTCAGGGTATTTTAATGCCCATTATCAAATTCCTGCCTTGGTGGTGACCGCTGGTTTGCATGCAGCCAAGGGAAAGAGTTAAAATGGGAATGACCTTCTAGTAGAATACCGATTGGGTGACAACGTGACAAGTGCAAACCAGGGTATATACAAATTGAAAATAAAAAGAGAAAAGAAATAAATAAAAAGATAAAGGCCGGGAGCTTGGAAAAATACGTCATGGCTGAACAACTTGCCTCCTACAAAGTACACCCTGAGACAACCCACCTTACTTGGTTTTCTTGGCTGTTTGAATGTCCTGGCCATATCACCCTCTCATAAAACATGGCTTGAATGATCTTCCCACAGAAGACTTTCCTTATCTTATTAGGTATTAAGCGGGTTCTTATTAAATACGTTTCTTGACTTTGTATGAGTAGATGCACGTGTAATGTCGCAGGAGCTCTTAAGATGATTATCTGCCGGAATTTCAAAATTACATTTATTTGACAAATTTAATGATAAAGAAATATGATTGACATTACTATGATCCTGGAGACTGATGAGCCCATGGGTACGTCTTTGATAATGGGGACCCTTCTACGTGAGGGCGGTACCGGTCGGGCGGTACATGGGGAGATGGTTAGTTAGGACCTCCATGGGGCTGAAGCCATCGGTCGGATTCGGATATTGACGGAACAACGTTAATGTTGTTACGAAGAAGAAGGGCGGCGTCCTGCGGGCGAAAACTTTGGTACGAATCCGACCCTGGGGGATCCTGCTAGAATGAGATATTGGCTTTTGTTGTTGAGGGTTGCCTGACGACTGGGCGTTTCTGAGCATGCGGAAGTGTCTTTGGGATTATTTAGCATATGGTAAGTTCACCCGGGGAGACTCTAGAGAATAGCGTTTTGCTTCTTGAATCTTTTGGTCTTTTAAAGGACTGGCATTCTCCTGGGAGGGGCTTTGACGTGTCCCTTTAGGCTCATTTTTTGACATGTTTAGCATTTAATGTGTAAAACAATGTAATATTATTAGGTACGATAATGGCCGGTTTATTATTTCTTTTGGTCAGGTCATTTGAATGATAAAGAGGGCGTTGCCTGTTTTATGTTTCTCTCCTCTTGTAGAAGGATCTTTAGTCTTTGTCTTGGTGACAGGGTTTGGTACGCGTGGAAGTGAACAGCACTATTTATGGTGTTTTCTATCATTGGAAAGGTTTACAACTAGGGTTTTATTAAGCTCTTCATTGATTTGTAAGTGTATTTTCATGCAAAACTTCTTAAAATGAATGGTTGTAGGTTAAAAATATTACATGTATGGTTACATTATTACTATTTGCTTAATCATTGAAACCCTAGAACAAGCACCTGAGGCAGTTCCTTGCTTCATATCCCCGATAGAAGACGTTTGCGCTTCATTGAAAAAAGAGCGCCTTCGCTTAGTTTACTACACTAGTTACTTTTCTAAGTTGGTTTTGACATGAGTGAAGAAGGCGTCCTAGACCCTAATTGAGGTTTACCGTGGGGTTTTTGACCTTTGAGAATTTGAAGGCCTTGTCTTTACAACACTTACTATTTAGTTTGTGTTTGTAAGCTAGCGGTTTTGCCAAGGATTTTTAAGGAAAGGGGAGGGAGCATGATGCCTTGCTTAAGCAACATAGGAATGAGCCTCCACACTTAGGGTTTTGACTTGTGGCCCTGCCATTGCAGCACTCGAAAGCCTAACCCTCTTGTCCTTAAATTTAGATTCCTCTCCCAAGACTTTTGGCCCTTGCTCCTTGATTCCATTTACCCTAAGGCACTAGTCCTAGAAATCAGCGTTGAGTCTTTAGTGTCAAAACAACCTTTTCAAACTTCCAAAATTTGAAACCCTAACTAACCCTAGCGACTTACTAACCCTAATTTCATGATGACGTCATGCCTATTTTGGCTCACGGCTAGTGTGAAAGTTGCGGCTAGGTCATCAAATTGATAGACTTTGAGTGTTGGTATTGTCATTAGCTATTTTTGCAAAACGTTCTCTTTGCCTATCAAATAACCCTAGAACTAAGTTTGGCGTCACCTCTAGTATAATTGTGCCAACACTCTTGTGATGAATGAGGTATGATGATATTTTATGATAATTTGATTGTTTATATGCTTTAAATGTATATCATCTCCGGTGTTTATTGACAAGTGATATTATAAGCCATAGCCTTTATTGCAATCATTGACTTAAGTCAATAATTATTGTTATTTATGCTCATGTGTATTTTATATTGATGGTCATTGACAATTGAAGTATTAACCACTTTTGGCATGTATTAGTTTTATTGTTACCTTGTCTGCAAACAAGTGCCTATCTTGTGGTTTATCTTCTCTTTGTCTACCACCTTTCTTAGTGATGTCTGTGAAGGGAAAACCAACTTTAACCTCTTGAGCCTTAATCCCTTGATCCTTTTCCTTTCTTACCCAGATTACCTAGGGACGTCTCCCTCAGGATTAGCCACCCTAAATAGAAAATTATCGAGGGTGGCCCGATTGGGTGGGGAAGCTCTATTCACGCGGTTGAACCTTGCCTTCAAACTACTTAACCTATCCTACAAACCGAGCGATAACCACCTTTGCCCTAAAACGTTTTTGGGATTTTCTTGCCCTACGTTGATGTAAATTAGATTAAAATTTTTTGTGTCTATTTCACCGTGTTCAAAACCAAGTTTGAAGGCTAGATACATAATTGATTATCTCTGATTTTTTAGTTTCCGTTTACATCAATGTACATGCTAAAAAAGCGATTTGTTTTGCCCTAGTTCATATTTTTTCCATAATTAAAGAGATGCCAAGTCATTGGTCATTGATGCAGGGGTGTGGTGATTTTGAATATGGAATTATTGTCTCGGTCTGGCTAGGGAAGCAATGTTGATTGGGGTATAAAACATTACCGGAAGGTTCAGGGGAATGAGGTGGGGGATTTGTGTGCCAGATCAATGAAGAACATTGCGAGGCTACGAAACGTTGAAGTATTCCAACAAACAAAAGCGATTACCACGGTACAAGAAAGAAATGGCTTCCGGGTCTAGAGTCAGGAAGCACACACACACACTCATGGGGCAATGGGGTGGAGTCTAGTGAGATCCACTACTCACAGTCACATGAAATACCTACAACAACATCATCATATTTTATGTCAAGAACCACACCCGGTGCTGTAGTCTATCAAGTCCATGAAAAAAGAAGAAGAAGCGGACAAACTTGTGGGTGGAGTACCTTCTATGGGTGATATTCCATTCAGGTTTGCAGGGAACCATTCCATGTCCATGTTTGAAACACTAGTATTGTTTGTCCCAGGGGTGAAGCCCCCACATCACGAGGGGTTGGAGGGCCCATACCAAATGAAAGAGGCCGATTACTTTCTGGAGAGTTGTGGGGCTTTTCGAGTTCATGGAGTTCCGCAGGTTGCGTGTCAGAGATGGTTGGACTGATGGGAAGAGTAGGACCCTTCTCAATTTCTTAGTTCATTGTCCCATGGGGACAATGTTTTCGAAATCTGTGGATGCATCTACACCTAATGGAGATGCGGCATTACTTTGTGATTTGGATTTCATCCAAGAGGTGGGTCTCGACATGTTGTGTCCAAGTCATAACGAACATCTGCAATTGTATGCTTCAATGGGATGCTTATGTCACGAGGCCATCCTACATTTTGGACTCCTTGGCCATGACATTAGGCAGAGGGATAACTAGGAAACGTTAGATCAAGGAGACCATTGATTTGAAGGGCCTGCAATTCGCCGTCTTGCTGATGAGAGACAATTCCACAATTGACAAAGAAGTTGAATTAGATCCACCGCCATCTGCACTTTGCCACTAGTTTCACTATTTCTGTTGGTCTTTTGGGTTGGTGCGGTGCAAACAGTATTTCCTTTCGAGTGGCGTGCTTTTATCATTTAGCGATCAAGCGGGAGGGGCAAGCCATTATGAGGGTGGTTGCATACCGGAGAGCTTTTGGGATGCGATTGAGATGGGGTGTACCATCAATGAACCTTTAAGTAAGGAGTTCTTAGCTTAGTCGGCGAGGACAAGCCTGATGGGCTACCTATATGAGGCTGTGAGATGAGACCAAAGAGAGTCCATTAGTGCTTATTATGTGGACAAGGGGGATCAAGGGCATGAGAAAAAATGGTGGATGGTGATTGATGATTGGACACATCCTTCCTTGATCATCTTGCAGGGTTATACCTCAACCCTGCGTTCTCTTACAACTATGGCTTTAGGTTTGATTTAGAGGTTATGTTTGGCTTCTTTTAGTGTGTCCAGAGGATGGTGCCGAGTGTAGCTGACCGATTAGAGCTTCCCAATAGTTGGAACTTTATAAGAGGTCCATTGTCTTATTTGGGTTTGATATGGCCATAAATGATAGGAATAACATAATTCGAAGTAAGTTTCACCTTGTTTAACTTTTAACTTTTAAGTTTCAAATTCATTTTCAAATTTCAAGTTTGTGTTCTCTTATATTTTAAGCACCTCTAATTCATTGTAGATACTTGGTGGAAAAAAACTATGGTGCAAAGGTACCTACTCTACAGAACATGGCAATTCAGGTGCTTAGCCAAACATGTAGCTCTTTTGGTTGTGAGCGCATCTGGAGTGTATTTGAAAAAAATACACACAAAAAAGCATAATGTTGAAATTTCAAATGAAATTTCAGTTGTTTTATGATTATAAATTATTAACTTGTCATTTAAATTTTATGCTCCTTTGCATTCTAATAAATTAATTTATGGTCCCCTTACAGGTTGGATACCTAACGCCTTAATGATTTGGACTACGTCCACTACAATCTCAGGATGTGGGTGAAGCAGCTTGAGATAAAATTGATGTGAAGGCCATATTGTTGGATGGGATTGACACCACTTTTGCATGGAGGGTGGAGGTTGATGAACCTGTTATTGAGACCGCCCATGATTGGCTAGAGGATAGTGGTGATAATCATGGTTTCTCTGAGGACTTGGATCAGGAAGTTCCAGAGGATATTTAGTTTCATGCCGAGTCTGCAAGTGTACCACCAGAAGCCGGGCTTGAGAGTCTGACCCGGAGGGAGATAGGCCAGTGGTAGCACTAGTAGTCTACCTCCTCTACCAATACCTTCTCTAGGGGACAGCATGTCTGGGGATTTCGCTTCGCTAGAGGACGTTTGACTCTAGTATGAGGTGCACATGCCTCAAGGGCACGTACTCCTATTGCTAGAGGAAAAGAAGTTTCTATAGCGATTACCTTTGCCCATAAAAAAGGGTAGAGGGAATCCATAGTTTATTACTTGATTTCAGACAGATGACTTAGTCATGATGGCGATCATGAGATACATTTATTATATTTTTGATGACTGGAATGGGGACGCTGAGTTGTTTGTGTGATGTCGCTGGTGTGTATGGTTTCTTTCCATATTAGTAATACATTACATTTGGGTATACATTTGCTTTAAATGTTTCAAAATTTAAAAAATGAATAATTTTTGTATTTTTGGACATGGTATATTGCGATGTTTTTGCCGATTTTTGAAGCGATGTTTTACGGACTCCAGCGATTTTTTAGAAGCTTGATTTTGTAACGGATTTTACAACAAAATCCATACCCACAAAGTGTAAGTCCCAATCAACAAGGTGGTATTTTTGTGCAACTTGGGAATGCAATACTTCATGGCTCTTCCTCTCTCTTAGGTTGGCTCTTCTCCAACACAAGGGGGTATCCTTAAGTAGGATTTCTAAGGCTATGGGGTGGAGGTTCTAGGTGATGTTTGAAGAGTAGGCCTTAACAAAACAAATAGTTGTAGTAGTGGTGAAAATATGAATGGTTTGAGAACAATAAGGGTGATGGAAATCCAATGACTAGTGCCTACCAAATCTTGGAAAAATGGAGTCAAGGAACATCACTCTAAAAGGGTTGTTTTGTGAACATTGGGAGAGGAGAGGAATGCAATGGTATGCCACAATGGTATGTGGTGGAAAAACTAGAAGCCAACTTTTGGAAGGCGCCCGACATCCACGATGTAGGGATAACTAGGAGATCATCTCGAAGCCCACGTTATGAGCGTAGATCACCGAAGGCGGTTTGAAACAAACGCGTGCAGGAGGGCCATCTTTCTTCGATCCAAGACGTCCTATCGGCGATACTTGACTTCCATCACACCAAGACACAGGCTTGCATTGGAGGAAGGGACTCTTGCTCCATGAAATTGCGTGGTGGGGTACCATGGTATGTGTGTTGTTGTCAGCATTTATATGCATTACAGAGTTCCTTTCATTTCGATAATGGCCCCGCTTGGATCTTACACTAATCCACTTGACCATTGTTGGGGTGATTGGGTGGTGTGGTATTCATGGAGTTTTAATTCGATACCAAAGAGTTTGCGATGCCAATTCGCTTCCTGTCTGTCATGGCCCGCATCTGCCAGCTCATTCCATCCCATTCCTAATTCGGCCATCGGGATGACCTTTCGAGGGGTTGTTTTGTCTTGTGGGAAGAAGGAATAAAGGCCCATAGGGGTAAAAAGCGTTTGGTAAAGATAAAAAGCCATAGGAAATGAAACCTGGGGATTACTAGCCAGGGTATCCCTGAGAAGGCAATAAAAACCTCTCGATAAGAAACTAAGGGACCCTAAGAAAAGTGATGAAATAAAACAAGACCTAACGAGAGGACGGTCTCATCACGGGGCGACCCATTATGTTCATAGGTATTTAGCGATTATGACATTGCCAGCATGTAGTCTCAAACCCGAGGAAGTGACCTTTGGTTGCATGTGGCAAAGGATAAGGGGTCTCTCATCACGAGCCAACCTTATCATTTTAAGTCTGGAATTGGAGTAAACGTGACTCGGCCGCAAACCAAGGCGGTGTCCCTACGGTCGAACGTTGTAAAACCAAAGAAAAATGAAGGCAATAGGGGCTTGAAAAAGTAAAACCATGGCGGGTATAGCTGCGCCTCCTACAAAGGCACCCACAGACAACACACGCCCTTGGTCTTATGGCTGGACATTCTAGAGCCTTGTCACCTCATTATTTGGCGGGCCAGTCTTTGAGAGCTTTCATCTCTTGGGTATTAACCCAATAGGTTGTTCTGTTGGTTTCCTTAGCTTTGTATAGTAGATGCGTGTAATAGCTTTGAGCTCTTAGATGATATAATCCCAGGGATTTCGTACATATATTTGATAACTGTGAAATGTGATTTATATTGCTATGATATCTAGGGCTGATGAGCCCATGGAGGTATGATTTTGATGTCGCGGGACCATGCCGTGAGGAAGGTGCAGTGCAGGGTACGCTAGAGATGATTAGCTTCGGACCTCCAGCCAAATTTGAAACCATCGAGATAGTTCTTGCAGGATGGCAGGAGGCGGACGCGTGCTGTTGACTCTTACATGAAAGACGAGAAGGATGCCTCCACGGGGACACTGGTAGAATCAACCCTGAGGGGGATCACTCCACTGCCGAGATGAGATATTAGCCTTGGTGAGGGGCGCCTATCCGGGGCCAGTGGGCGGTTTTGGAAGCGGTGGCGATTGTGTTGAGCTTGTTTGCTTTATGTGGCGGGTTGCGGGGAGCCCAGGGAGACGGCGTTTTTCCTTTTGGGTCGTGGAGTGCAGGGCCAGCGTCTCCTAGGAGGGACTGGCGTCTCCAACACAGCTCTTGGCTGACATTTTAGCATTTAATGTGACAAATAATGAGATAATGTTAATTCAACCTTGTCGGTACATTTTTTTAATGACCTATTTTGTAAATTAAGGTCATTTGGATGATATATATTGAGGGCGTTGAGCCTCATTTGGATATAACATAACTGGCTCTCTCTTGGAGAGATGCTTCTTGAGTCTTTTGTCTTGGTTATTTTGGCTCGCGGTGACTACACTTGGAAGGATTATCTTTGGCATACATGTGGTGTTTTTATCATTGTAAGGTTTACCTTCGAGGTTTGATTGGCTCTTAGGTGATTTTGTAGAAGTATATTTTGCATACAAAAACTTCTGATTGAATGAACGGGTAGAGTTTCTTACTTTTATGGTTACATTTGTACTATTTTGCTTAATCATTGAAACCCTAGAACGAAACACACAAGTAGGTCCTTTCCTTCCATGTCCCCATGATAAAGACTTGTTTAACCATTTGATTAAGAAGAACCTAGCCTAGCCTTGTTCCTCTTGTTCTTGGTTAGCGAAGCAAAGGTGAAAGAAAGACTGTTGATTTACACTGGTTTTGATTCTTAGAGGTTTGAAAAGAAACCTTGTCTGTATACTTCAACTAGAGTTCATCCATGTATATAAAGATGTGGTCACAGAGGCCATCTTCGAGAAAGGAAACTGAGTATTGGTTCTACTTGGGCATTTGATGCTCGACTGCAAAATTTTGTAAAGCGGGATTACCGCACCCCTATGATGAGTTAATATTGTAATAAGTGCGGTTCTTTAGGTCGGTTGCCTTAGGGTTTCCACCATTAGGAGAGTTCCTTTAGTTGAGTGTTTTTTATCCTCCCGGAGGTTAATGTGAAAGCCTAACCGGTAGAGGTTAATCTCTGGGGTTTTCCACGGTAATCCTCAAAGTGAAAGGTGTTCTAATGGAGTTATTCCTAGGTAGCTAGTGTTTAGGAATGTTATAAATGATAAAAGCTGTAAGAATGACCTTGAAATTTTAGGAATTAGTCAAAGTATAGCTAGGTTTTTAGGTTAGAATTAATTGTTGGTGATAATCAATTAGTACAGGTGACTTAATGTAAAAACTTTTGGGTCAGGGATTCGCGATAGGGGGGTATTTGTACTCAAAAAGAAAGCTAATGAGACCCCACACTTTCGTGGACCAAGTTTCAGCTCAGGCCAGGACAAGTTTTGCTAGGTTGTTTGTTGGTTTAGGAGTTTTTGGGGAAAAATGGCGGTTTTAATTGCCATACCCAGAACATGGAAAATGTAATTTTTGTAATAAAGGACCAAATCAGAAGTGAAGTAAGTGGCAAATAATGATGAAAAATACCCACCTAACCTATTTCCTAACCTACCCACACCTTTCACCCATCTTTTAATCCCACTTTTAATTAAAGTCCAAGTTTTAAAGTTTGCCTTATCCTCCACGTCCCCTTCCATTGAACATATGACCATTAGAAGTAATTAAATGACTCATTTGCTGGTAAATTCATGAGCCCCTCCCAACATGTCCATGCCTCTCCCATCCGTCCCATATTAGATGTGGACGTCACACTCTTCATTCCCTCTTACCTCATGCTTTGGACATAAAACTTACGTACCTCTCCCGTGATGTAGTAAGTGTTTAACTTAAAATGTGGGGCTGTCCTAACACTCACATTATGCCTTTCCTCATAAATCACTTCACATAAACCTCTCACAACTCGTGGACTCCCGTCCCCATGTCCCCAACGCACTTCTTCCCCTCGCCTTCACATTCTCGCATAAAGTTGGAAACATCAAGTTTAGGTTTGGGTTTATTTCTTTAAGTTGGAATGTGGGGCCTCTCTCTGTCGTTTGCCTTTGGGGAGTGTGTTCAACACACTATATCCTCACGCCAACCACACTACATTTCCTGCCTTACGTTTTACCTCACGCCAGCCATCTAAGTTCACGCCTTTCCACTTTCACTCACGCTTTACCTCATGTTTTTTAGAACCTAACTTATGTCCATGCCTCTCCCATCCACGTCCCATATTAGATGTGGACGTCACACTCTTCATTCCCCCTTACCTCACGCTTTGGACATAAACTTACGTCCCCTCTCCCACGTGATGTAGTAAATGCATGTTTTAACTAAAGTGTGGGGCCTCTCCCTTAACCTCTACATATGCCTTTCCTCACCAATCACTTCACACTCCAAACCTCACAACTCACGTGGACTCAACGTCCCCCGTGTCCCACGCACTTCTTCCTCGCCTTCACATTCTCACATAAAGTTGGAAACATCAAGTTTTAGTTTGGGTTTATTTCTTTAAGTTGGAATGTGGGGCCTCGCCTCTTCCAATCGGTTGTCATTAGGGAGTGTGTTCAACACACTATATCCTCACGCCAACCACACTACGTTTCCTGCCTTACGTTTTACCTCACGCCAGCCATCTAAGTTCACGCCTTTCCACTTTCACTCACGCTTTACCTCATGTTTTTTTAGAAACCTCACGCATGCTTTGGGAAGAAAGCTCACGTGGGAAGGAGAAGCTTATATTTTCCTTATTAATGAGATGGAAACATCATCTTTGTAATGGAAGTTTTCTTTCAAAGAAAGCGTGGGTGTCCTCCTTGACCAATACGCCTCCTTCA
>SNQJ01S0063666.1:8276-23246 GCA_010110895.2 Picea sitchensis
TTTAAATTACAAAGTAGCCAAGTCAAAGGGACAACCAGTGTCTTTTTATATGTCTGCATATATTATGGATGCAATCTGTTTTATGACCCCCTTTCCATCAATGAATTGGAGTTGGAGCATCTCATGTCTAGAACCCATTCATGAATACCACTCGGCCCTTTGGGAAGAAAAATCTAAAGAAATTTTTACGATGTTTGTCATTTTGTCATTATTCCTATGCACAAATTATTTTTTGGATGTGAACCCCCTCGCATTTCTGATGCAGTCATAGAAAGTCTTAAATCAGTTGTCGACTGGTTTATTGAAGAAAATGTTTCCTACATTAGGGTTTATGGCTATTCCATTCCCCCTCATGCACTCCTGAAATTATTACTAGACATATTGGTATGCAGAGAAGTAGCTCATCAGATAGCCAAGGGCGGTGTTGGATTGGAATTAAAATCACTCTAGAAAAAAGCTTGGCAATCTTTCCCTGTTCATATTGGGAAATTTCCTTTATCTAATTTAGGCCATTCCAAGGTAGAGGCTGAGTCATTGGAAGAAGTGAAGTTAGTAAATATTGAACACAAAAAATATGACCCCTACCAAATAATAAGTAGGCATTACATACATTGTAATTTAAAGGCATATGAACATGAAATATTTGTTTATGATGATATATTTAAAGATGTTAAGACTTATGAATAAGTGTTGAAAAGAGTCCAGGCCTTTCCACATGACTCATAGGTTGGGTTTGCATCTTTTCAAAGCCATAGGCAAAGCTACCTACCTAAGATTTTACAGGGTGAAATTTCGACCCCATCGCCAGAACAGGAAGAATCCCCTCCAGGATTTGAAACTAATACTCAGGGTAAAGAAAATGACAAAGGTAATTTGAAGAATACTGATATACCTTCCCAAGACGCGGAGGGTTCTCAAACAAAAGGTATCGGGAATGGATAAGGGAAAAGAGCCAGAAACAATTCCAGAAATCATGAAGAATGTTCCAAAAAACATAGGAGGAACAACTTCAACAGAACTTGGTAGTCTTATCACCTCTTTAACTCCATTACAGTCGACTTTCGGAAACCCCCATGAAGGATTTTTATATGTCAGTGATCTAGATCCGATTTCAAGAGATGAAATACCCCCATCAGATTACTTTTTCAGTAAAAAACGAAGAGCAGTCTTGAAATAGGAAATTCATCCAAGAGGAGAAGGAACGATTAAAAAGCATAGAGTTATTATACATGGAAAGAAACTCAAGGATGGAGAGTTTGCTACAGAATTAGTAGGTACAATGGGCGCAATAACATCAACAAACATGTATTCTATAGGCAATTTAACAACTATGCTTGAATAGAAGGATCACACAATAATCCAGTTGCAAGACAAACTAAAAGAAAACGAAAGAAATATTAGTTGGGGAATACAGAAGGGTCTAGAACAAGATAGACTAAAGGATATGCAAGAAATCCAGAAATTGAATAAAGACATGGATGAGGCAAAACACTTAATTCAGTTCACACAAGAGAAGGTTCAAAAGTTGGGAGAAGAGAACAAACATTTGCAAGATAAGATTGTTTCTATTACTAACCAGGTAGTAGAACTTGAAAATTTCAGGATACAAGCATTGGAGATATATGTAAGAATAGAGGAGGAACATAAGAAAGTGTTCTTGAATTTGGAAATAATCCAGAATTATTTTCAGGAATCAAATAAGTCTTTGGGGAATGTGTTCCAGAAAGAAATGGAGGCGAAAGTAGCTAGAACAACTTTTTAGAAGGCAGTGGCTTTCTCATTAAAGGAGGAAATTGGAAAGACTAAAAGATTATCTATTTCTGAACAGGTTAAAGGGGACATAATGATAAAAGTGTGGGAAGAAAAATTGGTTGAATATAAACGAATCACAAGAGAAGTTAATGAGGATTACCAGGGAATCTTCGATCTCTTTGAAAGAGATTCATTGAATATCGGAACAGATGACTGTTTCGGATTGTTAGGCAAAATCAATATTGCCAAGCACCAGCTGAGGTTTAGAGAAGAGCTAGAGGAAAAGAAAGCAGAGATTTCAAACATTAAATTGATCAACATCATAGAGATCAACAAGTGGATGGTGACTTCAAGTCTAAAGTTGAAAACTGTTAAATTCACAGAAAGAATGATAGAAAGTCGGTTCCCCGAATTGCAGAAGAGATTTTTCTCATTTGAAGCAAATGAGATACCCGATGCTCCGAGGATCTTTGTGAAGTTTTTAGGGAAATGCGTTCAGTGTATTGATGCAGAAAAATGAAGTTCTTCAACGCAAGATTAAAACCTTTTTTTAATGTTTTATTTATTAGAAATTAAAAGAAATTGTAAACGGTTGACATTATTTTTATGTAACCGAAATATTAGGAAGTTGGTTAGTCACCAACGAGAAACTTTGATGAAAATGTATAAATATAGTTTCTAAAAGCTGAGAAAGGGCTTCAGAAATTTTGGAGAGAGCCATTTTGTAATATCAGTTTTCAAATACATCATACTATAGATCGCAAACGAGATTCTGGATCCTGCAACTTTGTAGCTATGTGTCTTCTCCCCGTTTATTATACTTTGTTGAATTTTTCCTTTTAATGTTTTTCTGACAAGTAATCAATTTGAAGTTATATACATCATTGATTTATATTTCAGATTGGTTTGGGTGTCAAATGATTTACAGTTGTTCCTCTAAAATCGCTTTTAGCAAATTTAAGACCTGTAAAACTTTTGTTCCTTAATACTTAACTCTTGTTAGAAATCTCGTTTTTCTTTCATCATTGTCTATTGAAATATGAGATTCTTTCTTGATTAAAGCCTCATATTTTTCTGTAGTGTTTATTTGTTGTTTACAATTCTCGAAATTGTTACAAAACCAGGAAACAACCTTGAATGTGTTTACATTACTGTTTTGGATTTTAAAATTGTTTTTCTTATTCTCATCTCTGGAAATCTGAAGTAACAAACTGATTAAAATCCCTTTATAAACAAATAAAGTTTAATCATCCGTTGTTGTCCCAATTAGAAGACAACCCAACGTTGAACCAGGCCTTCAGGATCAAACCAGTATTTCCTTAAATTTATTTAACACCATTTTACAAACAACAACTAACCGGGTTGAGTTAGAACGATCATGGGATGCTATTGAGCGAGACATTAGCATCCAAGAACAATAGGAAGCAAGACAGAGGCAGTTGAGAAACTGAATCTGCTCTGATCTTTCTTTGATTCCTTATTCCCAAATCATTTCTTTAAATCATTTGCGGATGCCTTGACGGTATGTTTTATAGGCTTAAAACATAAACTCAGGAACAACATAAGGGATACCTAAGCCTAGAAGGGTGAGTGAAACAAGGAAGATGCAACTCAAGGATGCCTATGGCATGGTAGTTGTCATAATGAGGATGTCCGAAAAGGAACAATGAGTTGAATTCTTTCATGAAGTAGCTCTATGGTATAGAGAAAATGACTTCCAGGTGCAGTATGAATATACAAATTGGTTCTTGAAAACAGAGCACCAGGTCGATAACAAGCTTCATTAGAAAACACATGGAGTTTTTTTTTAGGAATTTTGAATTGTACATGGTATATAATGCACTGAGGACAATGCATAAATAAGGGAGACGAGGATGTAATACCCCTAGGGTGAACCCCAATTGTTAATGTAAATGTAAATGTAAATATGTTTATAATATGGTGAGATGATGATACATGGTCTTTGGTCTGATTCTACGTGCATTGAGTCAGTGTGTGGGAATATCATACCAAAATAAGAGGGATCACATTCCATAGTTTTGAGCACACCAGATAGACTGTTGATCCAGGTTATTATAGGCTAGAATGCTTATATGATTATTAAGTGAGAGAACCTGGATGCTAAAGTTTTTCGTGCATATATTATAATATGTAAACGCTCATATCATTAATAAAGTACATCACTGGTGCAGACCGACCCAAAAATGAGTATGGAGGGATAAACTCCACTAGGAAGGGAAATGGGATTAAGAGACTAGGAAGGGTCTAAGCTAGGAATTAATCCCAACAGAATATTATATTATTATTCCTAAAGTATAAGGTATGGATATAAATCTATGTTATCCTAAGTTCCTATGGGAAGGGAACGGATTACAAGGGAAAAAAAATGAGTTCCTTGAGGGCCATGTATCATTAAGGGTGCATGCACCTATATTTGGGGGAAATTAGTTCATTTTACATCATGCTTTCTTCATTGTGACCAGTATTCTTTCCTACCATCTGAACTTTGTTTCTTCCATCACCATACATATACTTGGAAAGCTTGGCATTATGGACAACCAGAAACCTAGTTTCACTGCAAGCTGAAGATGCGGGTTGTCCGAACCATGGTCAAAGAAATAGGTTGTTAGGCCCATAGGCATTTCTCTTCGGGTGAGAAATTATCTAGGTCGAAGAAGCAGGTTGTCAATCTCGTGAGTACTTTTCTCTAGGAAAGAAATTACTCATAATTATTCCCTCGTGTGTTAGGCAATAGTTATCAGGCTCTGAGACTTCCTGTCTGACATGTCGTTGAAGCCCCAAAAGGGAAGTGATGAAGTCGAGGAACTTTTTAGAAGAGAAGGGGCACACTTCGTGGGGTGGGACATACATGTACAAAATGAGATATTGAAGGCTAGTTGCAATAATTGGGCACCTTGGACTGAGATATTGTGTTGCTTGTCAGACCTTAGATTGGCTTAAGATTTCCTTTTCCCTAGTAGAGTTTAGCCCCAGCTCGGTGGTGACCCACTATTGAGATTAAGAGCAGTGTGGTATATGGATGGGAGGAACGTGGAAGGTCTGCATGTTGTTGGTGATATTTTTATCAAAGATAAGTGTCAATTATGTGTTAAATTATGTGTTGCATCATTATTTATGCATTTGTTTTTATGGGTTTTCCCTTTGTATGTTGCATGTGTATTTCTATTATTATTCTGTATGAATTTGTCTATTTCCAGAGTATTTGTTTGATTCGTATTATTTTCGGCACGAAATGAGAGCGGAGATATAATAAAGAAATGCACAGAGATATTGCAGATATTCAATAATATAACAGAAATGTATCAGAGATGCAACCATAAACATAGATATACAGTAATACACAATTTATATTAATCAAATAAACGTACAGAGACTGTAAAAATACAGAGTGAAAGACTCGCTAGAATGGTGGTAGCTTATCTCTGAGAAGAGATGTGACGGCTACTCGCATTCGCAAGAAGATGATTACAATGAGGCTCTGAACGCCCTTTTACAATAAACGGGAATTCCAAAAGTCCTAAACATCCAATAACCTAACCCTAGGATATGAAGCGCCAAAATTCATGTGGGCCCCGTTTGGGTAAGTGAGTACATCAACACCCCGGGGTCGTAACTTTTGCATACGATCTTTGTTTTAGGCATGTGATAGCTCGTTGGAAAGGTATCGTCAAGGAGATTCATTTTGGGGGACCAATTATGCCTTTGGCTATCATTGAGAACATTGATATTGAAAAACCTTCATTTGGACCCTCAAAATGGCCCCGGAAGTTAAAACCTGCTGAAAATAGTAAATTGCCAAAATTGCTAGAAAACTGTTTTGAGCCATTTGGAAAAGGTGGGTGGCCACCGATATCCACCTGGATCATTGTTTGTTTTAATTTTTTTATATAGTTTGAAAATACATTCATGTGGCATATCCCAACAAATGGCTGGGGATGTTACAATCATCGTCATGAAAGTTGTTGGAGAATTTTTCAAACCAAAGGGCATGACCAACCATTCGAAAAGACCTTATTTTGACTTGAAGGCAATCTTCTATACATCTATCTTGACTATTGGGACTTGATGGTAGCTAGACTTCAGATCAATCTTATTGAAGTATTTGGCCCCCGTAAGCTGACCAAGGAGATTGTTGATTCAGGGAATCATGTAACGGTTCGTGACTGTGATTTTATTTAGGGCCTGGTAATCAATGCAGAGTCACCGGTTCCTGTATTTCTTTTGCACCAACACGATTCAACTTCCACAAGCTGACGAGATGGGTCGAATGTGCCCCTTTTGGAGAAGTTATTGGCTCTAATGTTTGATCTCCTAATTCTCTAACAGAGAGTGATGATAGACTGGCCCATTGGGTAGTGGTGCACTAGGGGTCAGATCGATGGGATGCTTGACTTAACAGTGTAGTGGTACCCTAATCAGTGATGATAATATGTCTTTTTATTCTTCCACGACCTTATCCACTTACTTCTGTTGTGTGGAGAGGGCGATCGTAGAGGCCATGGATGTGGTTGCAACCTTTCGTTCACTCTGAGAGCCAGTCACAAAGAAGAAAAACTTTTGGGTTTGATAAATGACCTTCCTGCATTTCTTGGTAGAGATCAGGGAAATAGAACTAGGTGGGACTACCTCAGGTATCCTGTACAATTTCCTATTCAAAGTAATAATAACATTGTGAGGCCTAGAATCATATAGAGCATGACATTTTGCATAAATAAGGTTGGACCAAAAAAATATCACAATCTTCAAGGGGAGAAACATCACACAATGCCACATCTTTGAATGGTTTTATGTCGTATGACATGCGACATTGTTGGATGACACAAAGGTCGCTTCCTTGTCAGAGTCATCCTATGGTGTAGGGATACAAGTGCGATGTTGTCTGCAGTGCTAGCTACTTTATGCCCTATGCTGAGATGAGGTTCTTCTGGCTACCTCTATCAACGATGAAGTGCAACAGAGTTCCTTTCACCAACATCTGTGAATGAAAGAGTCGCTCGGCTTCCTCTGGCTCATTAGATATATCGGGTTGGATCTTGGTCGTAGAAATGGTGGAACTGGGTTCTACGTTAATGATTTGTATCCCCTTTTCTGGTTCTGAATCAAAGTCGAAACCCGCATATTATTCACAAGATTCCACTTCAACCACCAATTATTTCTTTGAGAAATAATCAACAATGTTATTCCAGGGGCTCTTAGGGAAGTCGTACAACTTCCCAGTATATTTATTTGTCTTTTTATTGTCTTTATTTTCTTGCGGATTGGACTTGTTGTTTCGAGGTTGCCCATATTTTCTCTATCCTTCTTTCAGCGGATTGGGAATTCCCTTACCTTGCTTCTATTGTGAGGGGTTCCCAGACCCAAATTGTCCCGTCTTTTATTTAAGCTTCTACTCAATTTCGACAACATATTGATAGGTCGCGTCCAATGATGAGATGTCCAAAAAATCCATTTTTGTATGGATGTATCTATGAAGACTGTCGTGGTACTTGAACACTATATTTTGCTTAGAATATTTGATACCCGTCTTGTTGCGTAAAGTATGCAAGACATTGGTGAACTCTGGCACTGTTTGGTCTCTTTCAACTTCCATCTTGTATACAAGTCTTCATAACTTCCAACAAGGTAGTATTGTTCCTTAATAACAATCTTCAAGGAACCCCAAGTGGGTGAAACTTCAAATAATGTGGATCCCCCTATTTCCTTTTTCTCATAGAAAGTTTCACACCAATCTTTGACATGGGGGACAACCTTGAGGAGTGAAAATGTAATCTTTTCTCTATCAGAAAATTGCGGGTAGAAAAATACCCTTCTAGAAGATTTAACCATTTATCTATGGCATCTACATCTATTTGACCTTCAAATATGGGAATATCAAAATTTATTTATACCTTGAAGGGGGAGGCACCTCCACTGGAGTTGGATGCATCGTTTTTCAACAGTCATTGAAGGATTTGTGAAAATCTATCCATCATCTCGTTCCTTTGTTTCTTGAGGGCCTCCTCAAGCAACATTTTGAAAGGATTTCATGTCCCGTCGTATTTATTTTTTCCTCCATGGACGATTTCTTGGGTGTGCAAGAGAATTTGTCCTCAAGGGAAACAAGCTTGAGACTCAACTCTCTATACCCTGGCTGCGTCATGAAACATGCACTAAAAAAAAACAAGGAGCAAACCGATGTGATACCACTGATCTAGATTTATGAGTGGAACGAAATGAAAACAAAGATTTATAATGTGAACACAAAGACACAGTGAATAATAAAAGAGATACAGTAAAAATTGACTTATATTGAATAAGAAATATGTTGAAACTGTAAAATGCAGACTGAAAAGAAGCTTGCTAGAATGGTGGCAGCTTATCTAAGAAGAGATGTGACAGGTACACTCATTCGCAAGAAGATGAGTACAATGAGGCTTTGAAGTCCTTTTCAAAATAAAATTGAATTCCAAAACCCTAGACATACAAAAGCCTAACCCCAGGAGATGAAGCGCCAAAAGTCATGTGGGTCTCATTGGGGTAAGTTAGTACATCAACTTCTCGGGATCGTAACTTTTGCATATGATCTCTGTTTAGAATGCATGATAGCTCATTGGAAAGGTATAAACACGGAGATTCATTTTGGGGGATCAATTAGAGTCTTCATCCAATATTGAGGTGCCCAGTCGTGAAAAAAAGACGTTTAGGCCCTCAAAATCGGCCCGAAAGTTCGAGACCCAAAAAAGTTGCTAAAAATAGTAAATTTCCAAAAGACTGTTTTGAGCTAGTTGAGCTAGGTGGGTGACCACGAGTATCTTCCTAGATCATCATGCTATATCGAGCTTCAACATTGATTGTGAAAAGACCTGAGTTGGAGGTTGAGGAGATACTTACTCATAGGATCTCCAATGTTGGAAGAAATCGGAGGCAACGATACTTTTCTCACTAGAGGACAAACCGAATGAGGAAAATAGTTAGGAGGAACGTGAATCTTTATGGTAGTATGAGGACAAGATTCAAGTTTTTGAGAAGCAAAATCTTGGAGCTTTTGTTCATTGGAAGTTGTCGGTATGAAAACAAATTTAGTGGGTGAGGATGTAAATCCTTGAGCATGAGAATGTGTTTCCAAGATAAACATAGAGAGTTGTCATACTCGGGGAGCCAAGGAGATGCACTCAACTAAAGAAGGATGAAGTGGTGAACCATCCTTATATGGAGTGAATAGGGGACTCATTCCCATTATCTGTAGATAACATTATCTTGGTTGATTAACTAACTTGTGGATGTAAACGAACTAACCTGCACGTGAACATGTTTGGGTGCATATGACCCATTTGTTGGAAGGAGGTGTACTCATCACGACTTGGAGAATGAAACGACACGTTCTCGACTCAAGGGGTGCTACTCTTCACATGAAGAGGAAGGAACCTATATACTTGGAAGGGGAAGATGAGATACAGACCATTCATTCAGAAAGCAATACATGTAAAGGAAACAAGGAAGAAGAAGTAGACCGAATTGGATGAGTTGACCGAGGTAGATCTACGATTGTGGCAATTGGTTGATCTTGTGAAGGAGGAAGACAAGTAAGGAAGTCTATTTGACCAAAGTCTCTTTGTAACATTGTAATGAGTTGCGGATCTCCTCTTATACTTACTTGTATTGAACTTCTAACATGTTGTATCATATTCTTATATTGGTGTTAGGAACTTCTTATTGCCACCCAAATATATAATTTGTGTCATGGTCATGTAGAGTTTTCTCTTCAGTTCTTCCATACTTGTGATAAGTGTTTGAAATGTCCCATTATGGATGTTGACCATCATTGGGCATGCGCCTTGGTTGTGAAAGGTAAACAGTAATTTGTTCCGTGGTCATGTGTTGACCACCCTTGTGCATGTGTCTTGGTTGTGAAAGGTAAAGGGTTGAAGTGTGTGACTTGAATCCTTGAAGTTCAAGGTTGATTATGGGCACCTTTTCAGTGAAGAGCACGGGACATAGTTTCTTCACAAGGCTTGGAGAGCAGTCCGTCAGTCCACTCAAAAGATCGTTGCAGACAGAAAGTGTGAGGAAGTAGAAACTGCAGAAGGCAGAAACAATAAAGAATTGTGAACATTTAAAGATTCATGAAAGATTCACAAAGAAGAGTTGCAAAAGGTAGAAACAATTAAAGATATGTGAGTTCTTTAAAGAATTCATGAAATTCTTTCCAATTCATGAAAGATTCAAGAATTTCCTTCTTCGGAAGAAACTCTTTGCAGAGGTAGCAAAAAACATGCTAAAGAAGAAAAGGACAAGCAATCGTAGTTGTAAGATCGGTCATGCTAATAGATCTGAGGCGTTAATCGAGTTCAGAAAGGATGAGGAGCGCGCATTTTAAGTTTTCGGCATTTCGCAGACCGAGAAACATAAGAGGGACAGTCTTTCGACTCCCAGAGACATGAAAATGCGAAAACGAGACAACCATTGGATCTGGAGCACAGTGGCATGAGAGTCGCTGGATCAAGGATACATGCATGGGTTTTAGTCTCTAGGAGATGCACAAAATATTTGATATGATTCGTCAGATGTCGTACTAGTAGCCACAATCTGTTGGACCAGGTGAAGCTGGATGGAAGATAACGGTCGGACCATTCAGAGTCTCAAAGCATGGGAGGAAGGATATGAGTCATCAGATCTGACATAAAGGAATGATAGCCATTGGATCTGAAAAGAGGAGAACGAGGTTTAACCCTCGTAGAATAAAAGGGGAGGGATCGACAAAATCTCGAAAGATTTCAAGCAATCAAGGTTTCAGGGAAAGGCCCGAAAGATTTCGAACCGTCGATCATAGGCAGATCTGGACCGTTGGTCCACATCACGATTTCGGGTATCGCGAGTTGGAAGGATAGAGTTCCTTGTCTCCCAAAACCATGAATCGCGAAATAGCGAAATAGCGAGGTCGGACATGGACCGTAGATCTCAAGGGTTATTGTGAGTAGTTGATCGAACGCCAAGACATTTTGGCATTTTGACAACTAGAGATTCGAAAGACAAAGGAAAGAGACACTTGCATCCTGATTCCGCAAATCATGAAACCCCGAAATAACCAGGATCGTTAGATCGAGGAAGGCTCACAGCCGTCGATCTTGTAGTAGATACGATTTCAGACTTTCAACAACCGAGAGTTGGAGGGACAAGGAGTTAAGCCCTCCACATTGCTGAATCGTGAAAGTCGGTAGCGCTTTGGTGTTAAGTGCATCGACACAGAGTGGTGGTCACATGGACATAGGCTAAGGGAGGATCCAAAGCCCGTTAAGCCCTTTTCGACATTTTGGGACCCGCGAGTTCGAAGGACCTAGAATCGTTGTAGACAGAATCACGAAATTGTGAACTATGAAATCCCAAAAGGATATGGACCATCGATGCAAGTGCCATCATGATTTCGGCTACTGGGAAATCATAGGTGAGAGTCTCATGAACTCACGATACGCGAAATTCCAAAATAATCTGAGTTGTTGATCGAGTATAGATCTGGATCGTTAGATCTCCGATCGTGGAGGATCGTAGATTGTTGATCACAATATTCCAAAGAAATTGTGGCCATTGATCTCAAATCAACGAGGATCGTTGATCCTTGAAGCAATTTCACATTTAATTTATTCAAAGGAACTTCTATCTTTAGCGTAAAAAACACGAAGTCTCGAAACGCGAAAGCTCGTAGCGCCTGGTTTTTTCGCCCACAGTCATATGAGAAGATAAACTTTCTTTGGCTCTCGAGTAAACTCAGAAATCCCTATTCCGCCATCAGAGGGGTTATAGTTGTTGCAGTGTTATAGTTTCTAAAGAACAAATCTCAGAGCTCTGAATCAACAAATCTTGCTCTCGGATAATCAGATCCAGCCAGATCGAAGTCAAACAAGTGGTTTACACTGCATTTTTCAGTCCAAATTCACTGCAAGAAATTTGAAGACCTGGTTTTACACATAGGAAACAGGTAAATACAAAATGTTCTAACAATTTTTTATGTTTTGTTAAATTCTTTAAAGATGGCCACGTCTAGAAATTTAGGACCGACTCAAGGTCTGATTCTTCTTGGAAATAATTATGAGTTTGGGTCTCTTCGAATGAGATCCTTCTTGCAAGAACAAGAGTGTTGGGATCCAATGGATCTTGGATATGTGGAACCAGATCTAGCAGACCTTGCCGCCATGACAAACCAACAGAGAATTGCTCAAGCAACATAGAGGAATAGAGAGAATAAAGACAAATTTTGGATTCAAAATTCAGTGGATGACTCGATTTTCTCAAAAATCACAGTCGTTGTTACTTCAAAACAGGCCTGGGACATCTTTAAATCAACCTACCAAGGAAATGACAGGGTCAAAACAGTCAAACTGCAGACCTTGAGGACGCAATTCGAGACTTTAAGAATGACAGAGTCTGAAAATGTGGATTAGTTTATGACTAGAGTCATGGGAATCATAAACCAGATCAGGTTGACTGGTGAAGCCATCCCTGATCAATGCATTGTTGATAAATTCCTCAGAAGTCTACCAAATAAATTCGAAATGGTCATTACAACAATCCTTGAATCCAAGGATTTGTCACGTTTTTCAAGAGATGAACTAATTGGTTCCCTATTGACACACGAGACCAAACTGCATCTCACAGATGAGTCAATCTCCAATGCCTTCAAAACTCAATACTCTTTCAGCAGAGGGAGAGGCAGAGGGAGAAGAAGAGGTCACCAAAGAAGAGGGAGTAGTCCAAGTAACCCTCACAACAGATCCTGAATCAAAATTTCCAAGGTCACAGACAACAGAATCAGAATCAGAGTTTCCAACCTCAAAGAGGCAGAGAGATAAGATCAAATGACAAAACAAGCATACAATGCTATTACTGCAAAAAGTATGGGCACTATGAATCTGAATACATGAAGAAGCAAGCAGATCAGCTCTCAGGCAGAGAACATGTATCAAATCATACAGGAGAAACCTCAGAAGGTATGTTTCTCTCATGCCACAAGTCTGAAGAACAACCTAAAGATCTCTGGTTGTTGGACAGTGGATGAAGTAATCACATGATAGGTAACAAAGATTTACTTCCATGCATTGATTCTTTAATTTCATCATATATTACACTTGGAAATGATTCCTTAGTCAAAGTTCATGGAAAATGAACTGTACCAATTATTACTAAACAAAATGTAAAGAAAGACATAAACAATGTTTATCATGTTCCAGATCTGAAACATAATCTGCTAAGTGTAGGACAACTCATTGAACATGGCTATAAGGTACTTTTTGAGGGATCATATTCCAGGATATATGATAAAACCCCCAGCAGAAAATTGATTTCTGAAATCCACATGACTCAGAATAGGATGTTTCCCCTGACCCTTAGAACTGAAAATCTGATCCAAACATATGCACAAAGTTCATCCACCCCTAATGAAACTATGGTTTGACATACAAGATTTGGACATCTACCCTTTCAGAGTCTAAGTCTTCTACAGAAGGACTCCATGGTCAAAGGTCTCCCTATCTTCAAAGAGAAAAATCCCCCATGTGAGTCTTGCATACTTGGAAAGCATAAGAGAACTAGTTTTCCACAGTCCTCCACTCAAGCCAAACAACATCTCGAACTTGTTCACACTGACCTATGTGAACCAATGCAAACAGATTCCATAGGTGGTAGCTTTTATTTTCTAACATTATTGATGACTTTAGTAGGAAAATCTAGATCTATTTTCTTAGACACAAGTCTGAAACTTTTGCAAAATTCAAAGAATTCAAAGCAGAAGCTGAAAAACAGAATGACAAATATATAAAATATCTCAGGTCAGATGGAGGAGGAGAATACAAATCCAACGAATTTGCAAATTTCTGCAAATCACAAGGCATTATCATGCAAACTACAACCATGTATACTCCACAACAGAATGGAGTGGTTGAAAGGAAAAACCAGACAATAATGAACATGGCAAGAAGCCTACTCAAAGATAAATGTTTTTCAAATACTTTTTGGGCTGAAGCAGTAGCATGCTCAACTTATCTTTTGAATAGATCTCCAACCACCAATCTAAAGATGAAAGTCCCTCAAGAAGCATGGAGTGGGACAAAGCTAAATTTTGCTCATCTAAGGACATTCAGATGCATAGCATATGCTCACATCCCTTCCAAATTAAGGAAGAAACTTGATGATAGAAGTGGGAAATGCATCTTTACTCGATACAGTGAAACATCTAAAGCTTACAAGCTTTACAATCCAATCTCAAAGAAACTAATTCTCAGTAGAGATGTAAAATTTCTGGAAAATCAACTCTGGAATGAATCTGAAAATCTACAAATGGACAATCAAAATCCATTGTTGTCCAGTTTTGAAAACACAGAAAATTCAGGACAGCCAATAACTCAACCTGCTCTTCCAAGATTGCAGGTACAAGGACAACCTGAAAATTCTCAGGATAAATCAACTTCAAGCAGAGACTCATCCTCTAAACTTCAAAATCGGTGAACTCGAAGTTTGAGAGAAATCCATTAGCAGTTGGATGACATTGAACAACACAATCTTTTTGCATTAATGTCATGTCAACCTACATATTTTAAAGAAGAAACTAAGGAGCCACATTGGGTTCAAGCCATGAACCAAGAGATTGACTCCATTGAGAAGAACAAGACATGGGATCTTGTTGATTTTCCCAGACACAAGAAAAATATTGGTTTCAAGTGGGTTTACAAAACTAAACTCAATGAAAAAGGGCAGATTGAAAAACACAAGGCAAGACTTGTTGCCAAAGGATTCTCACAACAACCACGTATTGATTATGGTGAAACTATTGCTCCAGTAGCAAGATTAGACAATGTAAGGACTCTATTGTCCATAACATCCCAACACAAATGGAAAGTATACCAGATGGATGTCAAGTTAGTTTTCCTGAATGGTTTCTTAGAAGAAGAAGTTTATGTCGATCAACCACTTGGATTTGAAGTCCAAGAGAAACCAACCAAAGTATATCAATTGAAGAAAGCCTTGTATGGCTTAAAACAAGATCCACGAGCTTGGTACAACAGAATTGACACTTACCTGATCAAAAGTGGTTTCAGCAGAAGCCAAAATGAGCCAACTCTTTACACCAAAACAGATCAGCATGGTAAAATTGTGATTGTATGTTTATATGTTGATGACATGATATACACTGGAAATATTGAGTTAACCAGTTTTAAACATGCCATGCAA
>SNQJ01S0063666.1:23254-47588 GCA_010110895.2 Picea sitchensis
ATCTTGGCATAATGAAATACTTTTTGGTTATTGAGGTTGATCAATCAACCAAAGGAATTTTTGTCTGTCAGAAAAAGTATGCAACAGACATCATCAAAAGATTATGCATGGAAGAATGCAATCTAGCAGAAACCCCTATACTTCTAGGCACAAAATTGAGCAAGAAAGATGAAGGCCCTACAGTGGACCCTACCCTGTACAAAAGTTTAGTAGGCAATTTGTTGTATTTTACAGCAACTAGGCCTGATATTATGTATGCACGCAACCTTGTTTCCAGATTCATGGAATCCCCCAAAGATTCTCACCGGAAGATAGCGAAACGGATTTTGAGATATGTTGCAGAAACTCTAAATTTTGTCTTATGGTACACTCAATCTGATGATAATCATCTCTCTGGTTACACAGACAGTGATTTTGCAGGCAACCTAGATGACAGGAAAATCACCTCAGGACATGTTCTTCACCTAGGCACGAACCTGATTTCATGAGCATCAAAGAAGCAACCAATTGTATCAATATCTTCTGCAGAGGCAGAGTATGTCGCTGCTACCTCAACTTCATGTCAAGCTGTGTGGCTGAGAAGAATATTGAAAGATATGTCATATACAGAGAAGGATCCAACTCCTATCTTCTGAGAAGAATATTGAAAGATATGTCACATACAGAGAAGGATCCAACTCATATCTTCTGTGACAAGACCTCAGCAATTTCTCTATCCAATAATCATGTGTTTCACAAGAAAAGAAAACACGTTGACACTCGCTTTCACCTCATCCGCGAGCTAGTCAATAATGGTGACATAGCACTTCAATTCTAAGGCTCTCGAGATCAGCTCGCAGATATCTTCACAAAGCCACTGGGAAAATCTATTTTTGATTTTCAGAGACAACACTTGGGCATCAT
Source organism: Picea sitchensis (assembly GCA_010110895.2). Classification (NCBI taxonomy): domain Eukaryota; kingdom Viridiplantae; phylum Streptophyta; class Pinopsida; order Pinales; family Pinaceae; genus Picea; species Picea sitchensis. The sequence goes on from SNQJ01S0063666.1 coordinate 24,158, forward strand.
CAGTGCCGATGTTTGTAACTGTTGAGTTTAAGAGGGAGTGTTAAATATAATTTAATCTCAACATCCTGACTGTACACTGCCAGCTGTACTATCATTTTTTAGATGTTCTTGATTTGCTTGAGCCTATTTAGCTCAACTCTTTTCCCTTTTCTTAGATACTATTTTTCCTCATATACCTAATATACTGAATACTATTTTTTGCTCTTCTCTTTCTCTGTATTATCTGCTTCTCAATTTATCATTTATGATAAGTTCAACATTGGAGTCACTGCATGAAGTAGATGAATAGATGAAGGTCACCTAATTCGCCCAAGCCAATGAAGGTGGAGAATTCGATGTGACAATATGTGTAGCTGGACTGAGATGAGGGTGGAAAATTAAGGGTAGCATGGATGATGGGGTGTTGGGAGCTCTACAATTCTGTGTGGAGATGCTAAATTCCATAAATTATGCCTGAAAACCTCAGAAAGAAACCCCGTTCTTACTAGACAGCGAAGACATTGTGTGCACCACACCAATACCTAAATCAAATATGTTTCTTATAACAACATGATTTCGGCACCATCTAAGTTCAATTAAATCCTAACAACAACATGATTTCGGCACCATCTAAGTTCAATTAAATCCTAACAACAACAGGATTTCGGCACGCTTCAAGCACCATCTGAACTCAATTAATTCCTAATGAGCCATGATTCGAATTATTGGACTCAGATTAATATATTGATGATGAAAATATCTTAAATTAATATCATACATATCTTAAATAATAGTTGTCATTCCACGAGGATATTGTGTCTTCGAGTCCGTACAATTCTCACGGAATAATTAATTATTTAAAACCTTAACCATAATCTTTTTGTTATATCCTCCGTACTTTCGTGATATCCCGTCACTTTTCATAGTCATCAGTGAACAGTTTCCACGTTACCAAGTGGGAGTTATTCGGAAGAACAAATCGTTTCAGAACAGTCAGAAGGACGCGTCGAAATCTCCATGATGTTCACGATCAATAAAATAAACAAATTAATGGACTTCACTGAATCTCCAAACCGCTAAAATAATAAGGGACTTCCACTAAGCTCTGAATCCCGATAACTAAAATAAAGAAATTAAATCGACGGTAATCTTAACATTACGAATGGCTACGATTAGTGTACATGTGATTTCCCATGCATAGGGTGTCACAGATGCATTCAAAGCAAGTATACATGTGCTTTCCCCTCCATAGGTGCCACAGATGCATTCAAAGCACATGTGGACCCGTCCCCCCTCAACATGGCCCTACGCGTTGTCGGCAACTGCCATTTGTTTCCATCACCCACATCATATGCCCATGCGAGTTAAGCTCTCCTGCCCCTATCTTATTTGGACATTAGATTTGTTTTGTCCAAGCATTCGACTCATGATCCTGAACTCATCACACATGTTCGATTCTCATGTCCTTTGCATGTGGTTTGGGAAGGTGGTTGAGCGATTTTTCTTAATGATGGATACGATCCAGATCCTCGCAATTATGGGCATAATCTCTACTTATGGTTCCTCGCTTTTGGTGGATTTGTTCTTTGCATCTCTCTCTAGATTTTTTTCTACTTCTCTTTGCTTGTTCACCTTCATCGCTGCCCGCCTCCCTCCACGTATTCTCTGCTCCACCCTGCAGTGGACAGTTACTCCACCTCCCTGCTCCTTCATTTTGCACTCTACTTTCCTTCTTCCTTTGATGTGACAAGAAGAAGCTCCTCTCATCAAGGCCGTGGTGGTGCCTCGCACAGACCCAGAACATGGTCGGGATTCTGCCTAGTGGATGTCGTCGAAAGCTTGGCTAAATCCTACCACTCCGTCACCCCTCCATAAATTCAAACAGAGATGGATCTCGCTAAGGAAGATGTTTGTGTCATGAGGAGATTCATCCCTGATGAAGAGGTTAGGGAGACCACCAACCCGTGAGTTCCTAATACTGGCACCATCCGAGGGTGGACCTCGTAGTATTTGAAAACAATGGATATTTATTGGCATTTGAAGACTCTAAAGAGTCGGGTTTTGTTGGACCACCATGAAGCTCGTCAAGAAATTATCATGCAACTTGACAGTGTGCAACTCCATGTTAAGATGAACGACCACAAGTTGAACTTGATTGCAGACAACCTGGCTGGTATGGACTTATCCAATCTAGACTATGCCCAACCCCAAGTTCCAACAGCAGAAGGAAGAACCATTAGCTAAGTCTTTTACGCTGTTCCATCTGTGTTTTTTGTTGAATTACATGATGGGTCTGGGTTTACCACTTCCTTATAGTAAATTAAATTAGAATAATAGTACGGACATTGAAACTAGAAGTCATCTTTGTTTCATTTTATCAGTTACAGGCATTATGTTTTGATGCTAGTCTGCTTTCCCAGCGTGCAGGTCCGCAGTAATTTTTTTTTATATTATCTTCAACTAAAGGCATTTGACTTATTTTCGGATAAATCATCCCATTTTCTAGCATTCCTCGAACATTTAGATTACATAATTTTCGAAACTTAAAAATAAGATGAAATCAATATAAAGAGGTGTAAAGCTATTGTCTACATTAATTTAACAGTTAATTGTAATGCATAAGTAAATATTGTTTTAGCCATAAATGAAAATGTTTTTGATAAAATCTCAATTTTACATTATTTAAATCTTATTTTTGAATATATAAATTTATTATGAGCTCATTAACGCTTTGAATACCTAGAAAATATAATGTTTCCCACTAAAATTTGAAATTTTCTAAATTTCCAACCAAATTTTCAAACAAAAAAAACTAATAAAAAATATTGTCCAAGGTTGTAGGGTGTGAGTACATTAGTTTCCCCACCCAAAAGAATACAATTAGCCACAACCTTCGTCATTTTAAAATGTTAGTTTAGTTCTTATCCGCGAAGGAAATACTGTTTTAGCCGTGGAGGAATTCTCCACGCCAAAACATGGGGATGAAGTTATACGATCTGTACATTAGAAGGGTAATCGTGTATAAACAAAATTTCTATGAAAATGGGATTAATTAATAGTTAATTATTAATCTTTTAAAATATTGATATGTGTAAACGTAAGTTAATTAATTAAGTATTTAATTCTTGAGTAAGTATGTTGGAAATTTCATGGGATAAGGTTATGATATTTTTCAGTTTTGAAAGAGCTGAAAGAACATGAAAAGTCAAGTGAATAAAAAATATATAGATTCAAGAGATCTTTTGAAAGATGAATTTAAATTTCTTGAGATCATGTATTTATATATGTATCATAAAATAATGTATTCTAGGTTAATCTACATATAAATTCATTCTAACCATTGTACTAGAGCGTTCATATAAATTCATTTTAACAATGATATTAGAATGCGTATAATTTTTAGGTCCAAATTAACCATAGTAGTTATCCATAGTTTAGTTTGTCTCAAAATATTTTTTTTATTCTCTTGAGTGGTTCATCCCTCTAAGGGAAAAAACGATTCCTCTACATGTAAGTTGTTAGGAAACGGAAGAAAAACAGAGCAACCACAAAGCATACATCCGAGAACATCAAACCAAACACAACAATAGTTACACAATTGACATAGTGATTTATGTGGAAACCCAATGCAAGAAGAAACCATGGGAAATGATATTCGGTATTCTTACTATTCAAGGGAGAATTACAATAGCCAACACAAGCATACAACCATTCTCTCCTCTCATACACACAATCTACTATACATTTCACTCTCACCTCTATGAGTATGCTCATATATATAACATCTCTCAAACAATTAGACTAACTGATTATAATTAGATCCACCAGTTACAAAACTTTTTCACATAAGAGTGCATGTGATCCAGGTGGATATCGGTGGCCAGCCACCTTTTCCAACTGGCTCAAAACAATTTTCTCGCAATTTTTGTAATTTATTGTTTTTAGCAGTTTTTCACTTTCAGAGCCGTTTTGAGGCCCTAAACAATGTTTTTTGGGAAAATGGGGAGAAATATGGATATTCTTTCAATATTATCCCCAAAATGAATCTCCTCGATGATATCTTTCCAACGGGCTATCATACGCCTAAAATGAAGATCGTATGCAAAAGTTATGACCTCGCGAAGTTGATGTACTAACTTACTCAAACGGGGCCCACATGACTTTGGGCGCTTCATCTCCTAGGGTTAGGTTTTTGGATGTCTAGGGTTTTTGGAATTTCTGTTTATTGTAAAAAGGCCTTTAGATCCTCATTGTAAGGATATTCTTGTCAATGAGCATAGTCGTCACATCTCTTCTCAGAGATAAGACGCCACCATTCCAACAAGCTTGTTTATGTTGCATTTTACAGTGTTAGCTTAATTCCTTATTGAATAGAAAATCTGTTTTACTGTATCTCTGTTATTTTGTGTTAAGCACCTATTAATAATCTGTAGTCATTTCATTCTGCTCATAAAATCCATATCAGTGGTATTAGAGCGGTCTTCTCCTTGTCATCTTAATGCATGTCCCCAACGAGGTCGGAGTACAAAGAGTTGGGTCTCGAGCTTGTTTCTCTTGAGGACAAAAGCTCTTGCATGCCTAGGAGACCTCTCATGGTAGGAGAAAAGAAAGATGATGGGACATGAGATCCTTTCAAACTATTGATTGAGGAAGCCCTCATGCAACAAAGGAACAAGATGATGGATAATTTCATGCAAATCCTTTGGCAACTACCAATAGGCGATGCATCTTCTTTGAGCCGAGGTGCCACCTGCTTCAAGGTACAAATAAAATTCGATATTCCTATATTTGAAGGTCAGATAGATGCAGATTTTGTAAAAAATTGGTTGAATCTACTAGAAGGGTATTTTTTTGTCCATAACTTTTCGAATAAAGAAAATATTACATTTGTGAGCCTCAAAGTCGTTCCCCATGTCAAACATTTGTGGGAAAAATTCTATGAGCAAAAGGAAACAAAGGAAACCTCATTATTTATAGTCATGACCACCTGGGAATCCTTCAGGGATGATATTAAGGAGCAATACTACCTTGTCGAAAGTTAGGACAACTTGTATACCAAATGGACCACACTACAACAAGAAAGAGAGGTCAAGCAGTCCCAGATTTCACAAATATCTTCCATACCTTGCGCACCAAGCTGGGTATCAAAAATTTAGAGTGACATCTGGTGCTCAAGTATCGCAGTGCTATGCATAGATACATACAGTCTGAAATGAAATTTTGGGACATCTCATCCTTTGGAGCGACCTACCGATATGCCATCAAAATCGAGCAGAAGCTCAAACAAAGGATGCGACAATTTGGGCCTGGGAACCCCTCACAACAAAAGCTAGGAAAGGGCGGCCCCAACCCATAGAACAAAGGAGAGAGAAAATATGTATAGTATTAGGACAACCAGTCCAATCCATAAGAAAAGAAGGATACCAGAAAGATAAAGAAAGATACCAGGAAGTGGTGCAACTTCCATAAGATCCCTTGGCATAACACTGTTGACTTCCACTCAAAGCAGTTGCTGGTGGCCAAAGTGAAAGCCTCTGAATCAGATACAGAATTAGACTATGGGACAGAACCATAAAAGGGGGGGCAGATCATTGATGTGGAACCCAGTGGTCGACGTTACTACCACCAAGCTCGATCCTGGTGAACCAGACGAGCGAGGAAGAAGGAGAGAGAGAACTCTTCCATTCACAAATGTGGGTAAAAAGGCACTTGGCCGCACTTCATCATTGATAGCGGTAGCCAAAGGGAACCTCATCGTGGCAGTGGGTCAGAGTGGTACGACCTCATCGTAGCAGAGGTCGTCAAGTGACTGACCCTGCCGACAATGTCGTATGCATAACCCTACACCATTGGATGGCTCTACCAAGGAAGCGATCTCCGCGCCAACCAACAGTGTCGACTGTAGTACGACATTAAGCCCTTCAAAGACAATATATTGTGTGACATTTCTCCTCTTGAAGTTTTTTATGTTCTTTTGGACCAACCTTATTTATGGAAACGTCATGTTGTGTATGAGTCTAGGCCTTGTAGTGTTATTATTACTTTCAACTGGAAATTGTACAAGATACCCGAGGCAGACCCACCTAGTGCTATTTCCTTGATCTTTGCTAAGAAATGCAGGAAGGTCATCTCTCAAACAGGGAAGTTTGTCTTCTTCGTGATCCACTCTGAGAATAAGTGAAAGATCACAACCACATCCAGGGTCTCTGCGACCGACCTCTCCACATAGAATAAGCAAGTAGATACGGTCGTGGAAGAATACTCAGATATCTTCTCCTCACCTACCGGGGTAGCTCTGCACTGCCAGGTCAAGCACCCCATTGATATGACCCCCAATGCACCACTTCCTAATGGGTCAGTCTATCACTGCTCTCTATTAGCGAATGAGGAGATCAAGCGACAGATCCAAGCACTGCTCCACAAGGGGCACATCTGTCCCAGGTCATCACCTTGTGGGAGCCCAATCGTGATGGTACAGAAGAAAGATGGAACCTGGCGACTCTGCATTGATTACAGGGATCTGAATAAAATCAGAGTCAGAAAACGGTACTCGATTCCTAGAATCAATGACCTCCTTGATGAATTCACGGGGGATAAATACTTCAATAAGATTGATCTAAATTATGGCTACCGCCAGGTCCTGATAGAACAGACAGATGTATGGAATACTGCCTTCAAGTCAAAGGAAGGCCTTTTTGAATGGTTTGTCATGCCCTTTGGTTTGACAAATTCTCCATCCACTTTCATGGGGATGATGGACGATATCTTGCGACCATTCACCAATACTTTTGTAGTGGTGTATCTGGATGCAATTCTCATTTACAAAAAGACTTGGGTCAAACACTTGTAGCATATTCAACAAGTTTTGCACATCCTACGACAGCACAAGCTATACGCCAACTTGGAAAAATGATCCTTCGGCATGGACGGGGTCCATTACCTGGGCTACATTGTTGATCAGCATGGTATACATGTGGATCCAACCAATATCCAAGTCATCCATGACTGGTCAACTCCAACCACACTCATTGAGCTTCGAAGCTTATTTGGCCTTGCCAATTTCTATCACAGGTTCGTGTTGGGATTATCCCATATTACATGGGCCCTCGGGCAAATAACCAGGGGTCGTGGTAAGGAAATATTTGTGTGGGGCCGGTACAAACAACAAGTGTTCGATGATTTGAAGCATCGCTTGTGCTCAACCCCAAAACTTTGACTACTAGACCAACAACAACCCTTTGATATTGAGATAGATGCTTCAAACTATGCTTTGGGCGTTGTTCTCACTCAACACGGCCACCCTGTGGCCTATCATAGTGAGACAATATCAGATATTGTATGTAAGTACCCTACTTACGACAAAGAAATGTATTCCATTATGTAAGCTTGCCGCCAGTGGAGACATTACATTCTTGGGAAGGAGATAGTCATCCACACTGATCATAAGCCACTGCAGTTCATGCAGACATAAAGAAAGTTGCAGAATGGCCTCCATCAAAAGTGGTCCACATACTTGTAGGAATTCCACCTCAACATCAAGTATAAAACAAGAATCACCAATTGCGTCACTAATAGCCTCAGAAGAACGCCAGTTACGACACTCACCACGGTGCTAGACTCTTGCAGCCATGAGACCTCTAGATGGCCCCAACTCTATGAGACAGACCCAAACTTCACCACCACCTAAACAATGTTGGGTGCAAACATAGTTGTTGATAATTTCCATCTTCAGGATGGGTTGTTGTTTCATATGGGCCATATCTGTGTTCCATCAAGTGAGCGAATGAAGTTGATTTGGGAATCCCACTACAGTCAGGTGGCAAGACACTTCGACGTCGAAAAGACAATGAAGATGCTACAAAAACATTTCTACTGGTCGAAACTTCAATAGGAGGTCAACAAGTATATCAGGTCCTGCACTGCCTGTGCTATTTCCAAACCGACCACTAAGAAACAAGGCCTATACACCCCTCTTCCTACTCTTGACATGCCATGGGAATCCATATCAATGGACTACACGTCGAGCCTCCCGTCCACAAAGTGAAGGAAATGACCATGTTTTTGTGGTTGTTGTTCTCTTTTCTAAGATGGTGATTATGGTTTCCTAGAAGAAGAACATCACAGCAGAGGCCACTGCCAAGATCTTATTTGAACGAGTCTGGGTACATTTTGGAATCCCACAAACCATTGTCTCAAATCGGGACATTCGATTTTTCAGCACATTATGGTCGAGCTTGTGGTTATTGCTGGACACCAAGCTCACCAAATCCACGACCTTCCAACCCCAGAAATATGGCCAAATCGAGGTTGTAAATCGAATGATTGTGCATATCCTTTGCATGTATAATTCAAAGAACCCTTGCACATGGGATGAGAGCCTTCCCTATGTCCAACATAGATACAATTGAGCCTTGCATAGCTCAACTGTCCACATCCCCTTTCAGGTGGGGTTGGGATATCAACCATTGGGTCCCATATATGTTGCAATTTCCCTTACGGTCACCTCAACCGACTCATCTCCTTCTCCAACTAAATTTGACAAAGCCACCCGGTTCATTTAACGGATCCAACACATCCACCAATAGGTTCAGGATATCCTACAGAAGTCCAATGACAAATACAAGCACCACCATGATCAACATCAGGTGCCACATAAGTTTAAGGTGGGTGACAAATTTTGTTTGCACTTGAAAAAAGAACGTCTTATAGGACCCCATCAGAATATTCTCTCACTTTTTTATGGTCTGTACACCATCACTGAGGCTGTGGGGGATAATTCTTTTGTGCTCAACATTTCTCCTTTCCTTGGCCTGCATGCAGTGTTCAACATGGATCTCATTCGCCCTTATTTCCCACCATTATTGGACACCTCAAAAGTAGAAGAACAAATCAAACAAATAGATCTCAACCCTGACTACATACAATAGGATTCCATTGATAAGATTGTGGACACACAGATCAAGGGAACTTGACAACAAAGGATCCAACTTTATCGAGTCGTCAGAGCAGGGCAACTCCTATACCAAGGCAAGTGGCTCACCCGGGCCAAATTCAGCATAAATTTTCTCATCTGATAGGGGAACTCAATGCAATGGATACCATTTCTTCCTAAGGAGGGAGTATTTATCCAGGTGGATATCGGTGGCCACCCACCTTTTCCAACTGGCTCAAAACAATTTTATGGCAATTTTGATAATTTACTATTTTTAGCAGTTTTTCACTTCCGGAGCCATTTTGAGGCCCTAAATGATATTTTTTGGGAAAATGGGGAAACAAATGAATCTCATCGATGATACCTTTCCAACGGACTATCATACACCTAAAACTAATATCGTATGCAAAAGTTACGACCTCAGGAAGTTGATGTACTAAGTTACCCAAATGGGGCCCACATGAGTTTTGGCACTTCATCTCCTAGGTTTAGGTTTTTGGATGTCTAGGTTTTTTGGAATTCATGTTTATTTTAAAAGGGATTTCAGAACCTCATTGTAAGGATCTTCTTTCGAATGAGCGCAGCCGTCACATCTCTTCTCAGAGATAAGCCACCACCATTCCAACAAGCTTGTTTCTGTTGCATTTTATAGTTTCATCTTATTTCCTTATTAAATAGAAAACCGATTTTACTGTATCTCTGTTATTTTTTGTTAAGAACCTGTTAATAATCTATAGTCATTTCATTTTTCTCATAAAATCTAGATCATCATGCATTCACATTCCTAATATAGTTGCATGCATGTGCATTTGACCGCATGGAAAATTCGTTGGCATGTTTCCAACAATCTCCACCTTCAAAACAATTTACATGACATATCATGCCCTTAATTCATTCATCACCTTTATTGCAAGATAAGAGAATCCAAACACCATCACATCTTCGCAAATTCTCTAAAAGTTTTGTTACGTTAACGTTCCTGCACGATTCACTCCAGTATGGACCATTCTGCCTCCACCAGTAACCTATCTAATAAACTAATGCACTTATTCCATTTTGATATGTTGGACCTTTAGTCAAATGGAAAACACATTGACCATCACGGAACACCTCATATTGTACCTGTCCAAACTTACCCAATAGATCCCCAATAGATCCTTTCATTCTTTCAAGACATAACCTAAGGTAGATCTCCTCTCGTCCAAATATCATGAATCATAACCAAAGACTAAATCACTACAACCACTATAGGTGATCTTTGTGATTCTATGTTTGAAGCACCCATTTCCATGCTCTTCACTTGGTTTTTCCATGTGTCTACTAAGAACACCAACTGCATGAGAAATGTTTACCATTTCCCATCATAATCATCAAACTTGCTACAACATATAATACTTGAGACATATAACTATTTTATTCTTCATCAGTTAGGACATAAACCTGAAAATAATTTACAATGGAAATCCAAATGGATTTCACCGGTTTCACATTATTCACACTGAATCTCCTAAGTATCTTCACCACATGCTTATGTTTTGATCACCAAGCTCACCATATTTCTTGTCAATGTGTATTTCCATCCCCAATATTTATTTTTTCTTCTCCTAGATCCTTCATAACAAATGTCCTAACCAACTGAGCCAACTTGTTGACCTTGACCATGCTTGTTCTTGCAACAAGCATAACATATAATACCAAGATAATGAATATACCATAAACACAATGGTTATTCTCACTTGTTGTAAAATCTAGCTCACCATGAAGGAATCAAACATATTGTACCATTTTCCTAGCATGCTTTAGGCCATACAATGATTCTTGAGTTTGCAAACAAATCTTTTGTTGTGATTTTGAACTAAGTATTTTGGTTGTTCCAAATACATCCCCTTATCCAAAAAAATCTATGTAAAACAATTTTAACATCTAGTTGTACTAACATAGCTAGTGCTAACACAACATGAATAGAAACAATTTTTTAACAACTAGTGAGAGACTTTCATGGAAATCAATACCTTCCAAATACCCTTCTACTACCAGTTATTTTTTGAACCTTTCATCTTTTACTATGTCTGATTTTATAAAAGGAGATTCATCAAACACTGCATCATAGTCCATGATGATTTTGTGGGTAGTACGATCCCACAATCTGCATCCCTTAACATCATCACCATATCAAATATCTACATGTTTGATTTGGGTCCTACTTAGAGTGGTGATAAAAAACATAAGCATCACAACCGAATAATTTCACATTTGATTAATTACAAGATGACCTGTTCATACCTATTCCTGAATCTTCCTGTCTTTTGCAACCGATGGTGACCAAGTTACCCGATAGCTCAACCAATTTTTTCCACAACTATTGTTGCAAATTGGCATTACTGAACAAGCCTATTCGATCACAGTTTCCTTGCAATACTTTCCAAATTCTGTGGATATGAACCTACCTTCATCATATATTCTCAAACACTTGATTGACCTGCCAACGCATCAACCTTTCTACAGACCCACCTTTATAACCTGGACATGTTTCTCCACCTCAAAATTTGCATTCGAATAACTTTGACCAAATATGACCAAACCAACCCAAGTGAACCTTTTTCACTCACTTCCAAGGACTTTACACTGGAGTCTTAGTGCTCCACCTTAACACAAACATTCCATTGACCAAATCCGACCAAGCCGACCAAGTAATCCTTCACCGCTTACCTCTAGGTCCATTTACAATGGAGTTCACCATACCTTTTATAGGCTTCATTAAATGCAATCCATGGACACAATACCATAGGATACCCAAAAAACATGGACCTGAGAAACCACATGCTTTGACATAAAAAACCAAATTGAACTCATTAACTCTTACACCCAGTTAAGGCTAACCCAACATACATGCCCCCCCACATATTCAATCTACCTAAATCTATGTCTAAACCAGGGGTACACAGGCCTATTTAGGTATTTCCATAGCTCAAAGCTATTCTTCCCGCTGAATTTCTCCACCTCAAACTTAGAACTCTGCACCTTTTCCATTAGCAAAAATTGCCAAAAGAACCACACCTTATAATACCAAACTATTTAATATGGAAGAATAATGGTATAGTTCCAAGGTTGAATACCAAAATATTTAAATTAAAAGGGTTCAAGGTTGAGTTAAAAAGATTTAATCCAATCAATATTTAAAATATATATTCTTTAAACCTTTTAAGCCATTGACCTTTTAAACAAATAAACATTGTAATATCCACCCATTTGATCCTCTTATAATGTATTAAAAACAAAATCCTCTTTCATAAGTTTTTATACCTCGACCTCCATGCATACAAAGTCCACTTTCATACCTTGTTTCATGTGCATACAATTTCCACGGTTTCCAATGCATGGGTTTCACTTACTATTGGCAGCCTTCACAATAGGTTGCAGGGTGATCTCTTATCCTCGTTACCAAAAAACAAAATTCCTATCTTCTCAGTTCGATGGATACCTCCATCATGAAAATGAGATCCCATGGCACCTCGCTACCTACTCGAGCTCGACTCGACACATAAAACACTCCTATGTAGTTAGTCGACCCTTCACAAACCCTCTCTGGGCTTCACTCCTCATGGTCTTCTCTACAAACTGTTGGACTGGCTCTTTCTATGTGCAGGGAGAAACAGGCGGATGATGGCATCACCTATGTACACTTTTCTCTGCCTCTTCCTAACTCACAATGGATTTCTCTCTCGTGCATGGGAAGAGCACACAGTTCTGCGAGCACCTAGAGAAAACCATGACTCTCGGCTCTTCCCTTTTTTCGAATTGATTCCCAGCGGAAGCAAAATAGAGAAAAAATTGAGAAACCCAAAATAGATAAACTACAAAGAATAAAATCGAGAACAATAAACTAAAAACATTAGCAATCACACAATTGACACAATGATTTATGTGAAAACTCAATGTGGGAAAAAACCACAGGCAATCATAGTCGATATTATTATGATTCAAGGGAGAATTACAATAACTAGCACAATAATACAACCATCCTCTCCTCTCATACCCTCAATATACTACACATTGCACTCTCACCTCTATGAGTATGCTCATATATATAACATCTCTCAAACAATTAGACTAGCCGATTATAATTAAATCCACTTGTTACACAATATGCTCACTGCATGGACATTCCTAATATAAATGCATGCATGTGCATGTAATCGCATGGGAAATTTGTTGACATGTTTCCAACACAAGTCTATTCATCTGTCTCAGGTCTGTTATTCCCTCAGGTCGAAAGTCTCTTCAGTTATTCTTTTCACCCCTCTTTTAGTCTTCCATCCTCATTCTTGTCAAGTAGAAGTAAAAATTGGTAGAAGGGTTTTGGTGTCGAGTTAGAGTTTATGGAACTCGTTCTCATGCTTTCCTGAAAACCTAAGAAATTCGAACGCAGTAAAAGCAATATGTAATTTTAGAGATTAGCTAGATTGAATCTAGAACTACTGGTTCTTCTAGGTTTTCCAAAAATCCCTTAGGAATTTTGTCAAATAAGTCGCGTGCATAATATAATTTGCAATCTATCAGTGACAGAGGCAGACGTGAACATTTCTTCTTATTTCTCGAATAGTTCAGCGATGCAGATCCCTTTTCGAATATCCATGATTTTTTTTTCCACATGGTGTGTGTGCGAATGAGTGAAATCCTTACCAAAATTAGTGAATAAAAATTTATGTCTCGAGCGGAATTGATAGATGAATGAAAGTATTTGTTGACGAGTATTCATAGGATATTTAAGATGTCATTTTTTTATGTTTTCTTCTCCTTTTTAATTTCCATAAACTGATGGTATAAGGTGTTTTCCAAACTAGCTACTTTCTATCTTCTTGTATTTGTTCTTCAATGGAGAGTCGTCAGCTAGACCATTATTTTTCAATATCTTAGCAACAGTAACACGTAACCAATTTCCATTCCTGATGAAATAACTCCACTTCTTCATGTTTCTACATATATCTCTTGGTGATATTGGCAAAGAAGAAGAGTGGCTTCTTTGTATCAAATTATACCCTATGAAGTATTTGTCGGCTAACTCAATATGTGGGAAATATTACCTAAATCCTCAATGATCCTGGAATTCCTAGTGTTCGTGTACTCAATTAACCAGCATAATCCTGCCTCTATGGTAACAATATTTGGCATTTTAGATCTATTTCCCGTCGATATGAGATATGTATCTTGTATTCATTTATAACTTTGAATTGTTGATAGATTTGGTTTGAATTTACTAAGTTTAAGGAGAATATTGAAGTCATTTTGTAATCTTGAAGATTTCATTTATGCAAGGGAAAATATTCATTTTATTTCGGTGCTCAAACTTTGGAAAGAAGTCCGATAATTTGAGAGTACTTTGAAGAATGAGGGATGATACATTCAATCTTGAAGATCGATTAAACTCTAGAATCAAGAATGATGGTAACTTGCAATTAGTCCCTTTTTAAGTTTACTTATACTTTTTTTAAATTAAGTTGAATTACTTTGTAAACGAGTTCTTGGAAAGAATTCTAAGAATTTGAGAGTACTTTTAAGAATGAGAGATGATAAATTCAATCTTGAAGATCATATAAACTCTGGAATCAAGAACAATGGTAACCTACAATTAGTTTTTTTTTAAAGTTTACTTGTACTTTTTTAAAATTAAATTGAATTACATTGTAAACGAGTGCATTTTTCTTAGAAGTCGACACCCCTCATTTGTTGAGTTTGAATTGTAGAATATAATTGTTAAATTGTAGAATTGCAAGTAATAGTTTGAGGTCTAAGTCAATCTTTAAATGATTTGAGTTGATGGACTATTACAATTATTAAATATTCTAATAGTCTCTATTGTCTACAATATGGACACATATGAAAAATAAAATATTCAATCTATTCTAACTTGTTTGAAATTTTCTCAAGCCAACGTAGAAATGCTTAAAATCCATACTCAACTTCTTCATGATGAAATTCAATGAAATAATCCTTAACATTATGAGCTAGGATTTTTTCAAAACAACCTTGTTTCCAATGATGATGGCGATGATAATTATTTAGAGGAACTCAGTACACACCAACTTTAGATACAAGTGCAGATGAAGATGAATTTGTGCATGAACAAGTTTATCTTTTTCTTTCTAGGCCAATCATCAAACCTTGGGAATAAATCGAAGAAAATAATCATATAACAAGTATCATAGATGAAATGGAATTTATCTTTTATATTCTGAATTATAACAAACCAATCTAGTTCAAAAGTGTTAGATTCCTTCAAGAAATATCATATTCACCTGGTCAAGTTCAAGAACAAATTATTGAATACAAATATTTTCATCGAGTTGACGGCATGGATGTGAGGAAATAGAACACTTCCATGCTAAACCTAACACAAGAGATCAAGAAATATTTAGGCTATAAAATATATGAGAAATAAAACATTCATCACACAAATATTTTACCCTCGAAACCCAAATGAGAAAACCAACATTCCTTGAGTGTCTTGCTCTCTTGTTGTCTTATTCATTCAAAATAAAATGTTACATACCTAACCTTGGTCTACTCCTAAGATACAATCGACATCATACCTTCTTCTTTTAAAAAAGAACAACTCTGTAGAAAATTCAAATTACATCTACATGACCAACAACCTCTAAAATTGTTTCTCTAAATATTATCTATTATATGATTAACTTTTAAAAAATTACAACACATTTTATATATAGTATTTACAGTAGGAAAAACCATAAATAAAGGCTCCTAAAAACAATTACAGATCCACACAGATCATTGGCTACAAATCTTGTGAATCTCAGTATTTTGTTACAGTCAACTACCATGTCATATTACTAGTTAACTACCCATCAACCTTCATTCAGTCTTCAGTCGGTAGCCACATGATGGTTTGTCTACCTCTTGTCAGTTGACCTCTTTGACTTGTTGTCGATTACTTCGACTTTAATTTTTTCTGGTCGGTCCACCTTGACCTTTGACTTTCATTGCAAAGAATATAACAACCCAAAATTCTTCCACTTGTTGTCTTCTTTGATGAAAACAAAGGTATTCCTAAACTCACATTCAAAGGCCCAGGGAAGTAATGTTCATTGGCTCTTTACACCAAGAGAACTTCACAACACTCACAAAATTTCTCAAAGAGTCCGCTATGCTTTGCAATGTGTCTACCTTCTCCAACAACACGTTGTTGTTTTCCAACTTGTATCTCACGAATTGGTATTCTACATCAATATTCTTAGACTTGGAATGATAAGTTGGGTTCTTTGATAGATATATTGTGGTTTGACTATAGTAACTTATCTTCATAATTCTCTGCTAAAACTTGATTCCTAAACACATATGTTGCAACTATATTGCTTATTTTATTCCATGAGTGGCTTCCATGCATTCAAATTTTATTGTTGGCAGGGCTACGACTACCTCTATCTTACTCATCTATCTGATTTCTCTACCGAATATATTGAACACATATCCACCAGTCAACCTTCGTTTATCCAGATCTCCATCCCAGTCGTTTTCGACAAATCCATGCACATCTAATTAACCATCACCTCCAAGTTTTCCTTGTTAGCATATAGAATAATATTTTGTGGCACACAAATAGTTGAATACTCTTTTGACATTTGTCTAGTGCTCAGTTCGAGATGTCACTATTTATTTTCTCAACACTCCCACTACATGGACAATGTCCGGTCGAGTGCAGACAATAGCATACATTAGACTACCAACAACACCTGCATAGGGGAGGTGTGTCATATCCTCTATTTATTCCTTTGTCTTTGGACATATTCAATTGTTAGTTTTTCTCCCACAGGAATTGACACCTTTACAGGTTTGCAATCCTGCATGTTGAAAAAATTCAAAACTATTTCAATATACTTCTTTTGATTCAACTAGAGCTTCCTAGATACTCGATTTATTTTTATCTCAATTCCCATAATGAAGTTCACTTCTCTGAGATCCTTCATGTTGAACTTGGAGGATAGATAATTCTTCACCTCCTTTATTGCATTAATGTTGTTTTTTATTAGTGACATGTCATCGAAATATAATGCTACATATATGAAACACCCACCTTCTTCTTTCGAACATATGCAATGACCAAATTTACTTCTCACAAATCCCAAATAAAGGATGTATGTGTCGAAATTTTGGTACCAAACATCCTTGGTGATTTCTTTAAATCATAAAGGTGTCTTTTCAACTTGCACACCAAATATTTATTTCCACTTACTACAATCCTTCAGGTTGTTTCATGTATATTTTTTCTTCCAGGTCCCCATGTAGGAACATTGTCTTCACATCCATTCGTTATGTTTTTAGATCAAATGCGATAGCTAGAGAGATTGGTACTCTAATGTAATTTAACTTTGCAACAGGGGAAAAAATATCACCAAAGTAGACGACTTCGACTTAGGAATATCCTTTCTCTACTAGTCGAGATTTGTATTTATCGACTTGACCCATTGTGTTCATATTCTTATTGAATACCCACTGTCTACTGATAGGATTTATTGGACTAGGTAATTTAGATAAATCCCATGTGTGATTATTTTGCAAGGATTATGTCTCTTCGACCATGGGTTACTTCAAGAGTCTACCCTCTATTGAGTTGACTGCCTCCCTAACTGACTTGGGCTCCTCATCAATGGAAGTTAACAAAAGTGTGAAACATAAGTCATGTAGAATGTACCCTTCAACTGGTTTTCTTACTCATTTAGACTTCCTTACAACCATGATTGGTTGTTTCACCTCTTCTTCTGATTCATTTGACTCAGTTGAAATATTTTTTTTGTTCCTCATTTCAAACTGCACCTTCTCTAGATTAATCTTTGTTTGAACCATCACTTCAGACTCATACTTCCTTTCGACTTCTCTGAAGACCACATCTCGAATGTACATTTTTTTCATTGATGTGGGATCCCAGATATTATATCATTTCATTCTTTCTTTGTATCCAATGAAAATACACTTGACTTCCTTATTTTCTAGCTTGCTCAATTTTTCCTCAGGAACATGCACATATGCATCACAACCAAATACTTTAATATGTGAAATCGAACTATTCTTACCAGACCATACCTCATGTGGAGTTATTTCCATTAGCATCGATGAATGAGACATATTGAATAGATATTTTGCAGTTTCGACTGCCTCTACCCAAAATACTTGTGCAAGCCCAACACCACAGAGCATACTCCTTTCCTTTTCCATCAACGTTCTATTCATTCTCTAAGAAAATCCATTTTTTGTGGGGTATATAATGTGGTATTTTGGATTACTATGTCAGACTTCTTGTAGAATTGATCAAATTCATTTCCACATAATTCACCACCATTGTTAGTTTTCAACATCTTAATCTTCTTATCTATCTAGTTTTATACAAGAGACTTAAACTCTTTGAATTTCTTGAAAACTTCTAATTTCTTCCTGAGGAAATACATCCATGTTTTCCTGTAAAAATCATCTATGAAGGAGACATAATACAGGGATCCACCAAGTGAACCCACTAAAACATGGCCAAATACATCACTATGAACCAATTCTAGAACCCCCTTTGTCCTTGTTGCTCCAAATGAGAACCTCACCCGACTTTGTTTTCCATATATAGAATGTTCACAAACCAACTTATAAATTAAATTCAGGAAATACTTCAACCATACCTTTGTTATGCATAACACAAAGTCTTTTTTCTCTAATGTGTCGCATCCTCTTGAATTATAAATTAAATTCAGGAAATTCGACTTGAGGAAGACTTGTTGAGTCGGTTTGAAGCAACTCAGCTTGAGTTGAGTTGAGTCGAGTCGAAATCAAGTCAACTTTAGGAAAAATGATTTTGTTGCAACCAGTCGAGTTGATATTCCCTAGTAACTTGTATAGGGTTCCAATCATAACTCATTTCATTAATACCATCACACCTATTACCATCTTGCACGTATCCTTATGAAATAGAGTTTCCACTCCTACATCATTAATCTTGTTGGAAGATATCAAGGTTCTTTCCAAACCTGGAGTATGTACCACACAGGGAAGGGTTCTACTCCTCCCATCCTGCAGTACCTGTCAGACTATTCTTCGTCCGACTATTTTGGTTGTCGATTTGTCCCCCAACGACACATCTCCTCAGTCATATTGTTCATATTTCCAGAACCTGTCTCTATGTGGTTTCATATGATATGATGCTCCTAAGTTAATCAACCAAACATATTGATGTTACTATGTACTGATCGACTCCAGGTACACATCGCCTACCTTATCTGGAGTCATCTTTCCCTTAAGCGATTGTTTCTGATCAAATCTTGTATTGACTTCCATTTCCTTCCACTTGTAATCTCTTTTGTGATTCCCAATTTTACCAAACTTCCAGTATATTCTCATTATTGGATAATTTTCCTTTATCTCTATCAATCGATCGATCTATCACCACTAATGCATATGTTCTCGATCCTTCCATGTTATCCCTTCTCATTTATTATGACAATAGAGATGCAAACACATTTTCTAGTGCTGATGTTGTTGAATTACTCCCTATAACTATGACTAAGTTATCCCATGAGTCTCAAAAAGAACATAATAGGATAATATGTTTCTCCTCCTTAGTGATTTTGATATTCATAAAAGATAATTGTGTTATTATGGTATTAAACACATTTAAATTCTCTGACACTTAACTATCCTCACTAATCCTAAAAAGATACAATTTATTTCTAAGGAGAAACTTATTTACTAGAGATTTCGATTGGTACAAGATTTCCAACTTGTCCCATAGTTTCTTGGCCGAATATTCACTTGCAAAATTCGACAACACTGAATATGCAAGACAAAGTGGAATCATACTCCATTCCATTCTATCGAGTTTATGCCATTATTCCCTCGACATACCTGTCAATATGGTACCTAGATAGATTGCTTCCCATTGTTCTTGATCTACAAGGAGATCTTCAATTTTAAGCTTCCAAAGCTCAAAATTTTGGTCATTGAATTTTTCAATCTTTATTCTTGATCTACTTTCCATTCCTTAAGCACAACTTTATAGATATATGACTTATGACTCTTACTAAACCTAGGTTTTAGCTCAAATAAGAGGTTGTTAAACCAAGCTTTGATACCACATGTGAGAAAACATAACACTTCCATGCTAAATATAACAAAAGAGAGGAAGAAAGATTTAGGGTATAAAAGAATTGAAAATGAAAACATTCAATACACAAAGATTTTACCCTAGAAACCCAAATGCGAAAACCAACATTCCTTAAGCATCTTTCTTTCTTGTTTTCTTATACATTCAAAACAAAATGTTACATGCCTAACCTTGGTCTACACCAAAAACACAATCAACATCATACTGTCTTTCTTTACATAAGAACAACCCTGTAGCCAATTCAGCTGACATCTACATGACCAAGAACCTCTAAAATTATTTCTCTAAATATTAGATATTCTATGAATAGATTTTATTGCATTAAAACACACCTTACTTATAAAATTTAGAGTAGGAAAAACCTTAAAGAAAGGTGGCCAAAAATTGTTACAGATCCATGCAAATCATTGGCTACAAATCTCATGAATCTCAGGATTCTTTTATAGACAACTACCAAGTCAGACTACTCCTCAACTACCAGTCGACCTTCATTTGGTCTTCAGTTGGTTGTCACATGACCATAAGTCGACCTCTTGTCAGTTGACCTCTTTGACTTGTTGTAGATTATTATGACTTCGACTTTGTTTAATCGATCCACATTGACCTTCGACCTTCACTGTAAATAATAAAACAACCCAACAATGGAGGATCTGTATTTCTATCTTCCTCCTTGTGAGCATTGTGTAAATCATAATCATCCTTAAGGAAAATGTTCCAAACACAAGAAATTTTCAAGAATAAAGAATCATTATGGGCAGATCACTTCTTTGCAATGGTCATCAACAACCAAGAAGATATATCAACCATACCAAATAATTCATTCTCGATTATTGATACATGTTCTAGTGGAATTTTTTTCATCATGTCACCTTGTACCTGACAAGAGGGAATAATACCAGTTATTGAAATTCATGATTGAATTTTATAAGTCCTATTAATCAAGCAAGAACAAGTAAGCCATATTTAAATCTTTTATCCATTAGTGTCATTTTGTTTGTGGTCTTCCTTAAACCACCATTTAGTAGAATACTTATAGCTTCTTCTAGAAAATAGTTTGTGGTCATTTTAATCATCCATTTAGTAGAAGACTTACAAATTCTACTAGACAAAATCTCCATTTAGTAGAAGACTTACAACTTCTGCTCTAGCCTTTTGGTTTGTGGTCTCTCTTAGACCAAAATGTAGTAGAAGAAATCAACTTCTTCTAGCCATTTGGTTTGTGGTAATCCAAAAACCACTGGATTCGGAGAGCATATTCAACCATTGGTAGTTGTGCACTTCCCTATTTCAGCTCTCTGCTTGGAATCGCATACATTTCTTCGGATTAAGGAGGGAAATATTGAAAACTTAATCTATTAGGATTATGGTATTCTTCACTAAAGAAGGAATATGAAGATAGTCAAGTAAACAAGAACTGTCATCAGCAGTGCAAGATAACTCTTGAAAGATAAATCCAGAGGTCAAGATCATATGTATATACATGTATGATATTGATAAAATGTACTCCATATTGATCTGAATTCGAGTGCATTCTAACAAAGTAAACTCTCGATATGGGTGAATGGACGTCTTCCTCCTAAAATTAAATTATTCTTAATGTTTTATATTGTAGTATGAATAATTTGAATAAGTTTACAATCTTTTCTAATTCTCCATGGCCGGTTACACATATACCCTAATTACTCTATCATAAAGTTAACAAATATTTACAAATAAAGAGTAGACATTATACCATAAAGTGCAACTTGGTAGAGAAAACGAACCTATAAATACTATAAAGTACAACTTGTTAGATGCAACAAACCTAAGGGATATCCTAAAATGATGCTAGATGCAACGAACCTAACTAATACTCTAAAAATATGTGAGATGCAATGAACTTAGGTGATATAACAAAAAGTAAACCTGATGCAACAAAATATGATATGTGCTTAAAAAGTGAACCACGAAAGTACCAAACAAAGGATGAATTTTGTCCACTACACTTGACAATTCAAGTAGGTTGTTATAGAAAACAATTCCTATTAGCATACGTGTCATAATAAAAGAAAATTTACAAAACAACCAACTGCATTGTTTGTTCCATTGAAAGCTTCTATTTAGTCATGCCATACCAATTTTGTTGGGCCATCAACTCAGTAAAACCTCAATTAAAGTCATAAAAACATTGCATTAGAAAAAAAGAACATAGTATAAATTGCCAAGGATTAGGTGTTTTTTGTTGGTGCTCTTTCAACATAGTGTGGACAATATGTGCAATGTAAAAATTAGGGTTGAAATGAATTTGGGAAGTGCTTCTTTCGTTTCACTGTCACACTACAAAATTGACATCCATTTATATCATTCTAATTTAATCGAATTGATGGATCTCACCACCTAATGCCACTGCTATTCGCACCATCCTCTGTTGAATTCATAAATTCATAATGTTCAATAGGTTTGGCGAACTATGCGAAATATGTTAAATTTACATTCATATACCTTTGATTCTAGTCACTGCTAAAGACGTGTATGATGCATTTTTATTGAATTTGAAGGGAACACATTGTGTGAAATATGCTAAATTTACATTCATATACCTTTGATTCTAGTCACTGTTAAAGATGTGTATGATGCATTTTTGTTGAATTTGAAGGGAACACATTGTGTGAAATATGTTAAATTTACAGTATAGTAATGTGTATGGGGAGGTTTTTTGGATTTGAAATGAATATATTCTATAAATATATTAAATTGATATTATTTTTTATAATTTTTTTTTAGATGTTAAAAGTTTTGGTTCATTTGTTTTGAAGAAGATTATTTGGTAAAATATTGATAAGAATATTATTGATTGAATTTCATAATTATAATTAAGATTAATAGTAATTGATATTATTATTATTATTGATTATATAAATTTGTTTCATATTTTTTTAAAATTTGTGGATCAAAAGAATTTGTCATCTTTGTGATAAGCACATTTTCATAAAATATATTTTTTATAGTTATATTAAATTTCAATTTCAAAATATTTGCTACACTAAGGATCTTCCTAATCTTTTAACTCATAAAACTATGCTGATTTATGAATGTTTCTATTAAATATTTTCAAGTACAATTTTTTTTTTTTAAAGTAAACCAAGTAAATTCTTACCTTTCTTAAGGTCCAATAAACGAAGATTAACCATCATCATCAACTAATATTATTATAATAATTTATTTGATATAAATTATATCTATTTATCTGTCTATATACCCTAGATATCTTAAATTTATCTTAATGTTTTAGATATTAAAAAAGAATATTTAATTTTTTAAATCTTCATTTTAGTTAAAAATATTTAAAAATAAAATAAATTTAATTTTATTAGTAAAAATAT
>SNQJ01S0063667.1:7267-28331 GCA_010110895.2 Picea sitchensis
AATTTTCTTTCTTTCTTGGAATCTTCATGTTCTTCCTCATGTTTCTTTTCAATGTTGGAGTCCACAGAATATTCTATAGATTAAAGTCTCTTATTTTTTAAAATTTCCATCTTTTTCGTTTCGTCATAGGAACATAAATGTAGATGGATAACCAAGGATACTCAAATCTTCTTTTCAAATGGCTACTACTTCCAGTGAAGAATATGGATAGATACTTCATAGTCTTCATGAATTCTTCTTCAATGGATCGTATCATTGGGGATTATTTGCCTCCTAATCATGGCTTCATGACTAAATGAACAATATGCATACTCTTCTTTTGGAATTCTGCAATCATCTCCCTCCATTTGAGAGAGTCCATGCTTCCATCTACATCCTTATTGCTTTCTGCAAAGTGTCACAAGTATATTCTAGTTTCCTCTTGATTACTGACTTCTTTCTAGTCCTACTCCTTTTGGGTCTCTTCAAGTTTGATTCTTAGTGTGACCCATCTGGAAGTTGTTATTTATGTAATAGCTTCCATAGGAATTGTCACCAAAGGTTGTCAATGTACATCATCCCTTTCAAGTACATTTCTTGACTAGTAGTCATTGTAATGACAATCCTTATCTTGTTATTTTCTGATAGGTATATGACCATCTTATATTCTAAGAAATGGATACACCTGACATTTACAAGAACATGGTATGTGCAAGGACTATGTTACAAAATAATATTGTTACCTTGACTAAAAGAAAACAATATGCCTCATCATGCTTGACTTTCTTTGAGGGTTCCTTTTCTTTGGCAACTATTGCTTTGTGTGTTTCCTTCCTTTTCTTTAACTCGAGACACTGGTTATTGTAGTGACCATATTTTAGACAGTTGAAGCATTTTATTTTTGACATATCCATTTCTTGATTTGGTTTCTTCCTTGAGCTAAACTTCTTCTTATTCCTAAATTTCTTAAACTTTGTTGTGTAGGATTAATCATCATCTTTCTTTTGGTATTTTTCTTTTGCGCTAATCCTTGATTCTTCTTGTACGCATCAAGTCCAAAGTTCTTTAAATGTGGGATACTCCTTTCTTTTGTTCATACTTGTGGAAAATGAATCCCATGTCTTGGGAAGGCCATTAAGTACTATATTTACTAGTTCCTTTTCTGAAATGATTTCCTCAATAGATTGTAGTTGATCTCTTAACTGAGAGATTCTTACACAATATGATGTTATGTTGTCATCATCATTCATTTTCATGTCACGGAGCTCATTCTTCAGAATCATTACTTATCCAATATTTCTGACTAATAAAATGTTAGTTAGAGCATCATACATATTCTTATATGAGTCAAGATGAGAAATGTAGAGTATCAAATGGTCCTTTTCAGAGTCCACTATGATACTCATAGCATTGGTGTCATTGTCCTTGAACTTATCCATAAATGCAACATTCTGAGGTTCCTTCTCTTTTCCTGCTTCGAACTTTGGTTCCATGATCTTGCCTTTCACTATATTCAATACTTTATTCTTGGTAAGGATGAGGTCAATCCTTGTCTTCCATGCTCTAAATTCAAAAGCCCCGTCCAACTTGTTTCCTAACTTCATAGAGCATGTCATGACTACTTTGACTTGGTCAACCATTTACTTTGACTTGGTCAACATTTGACTTTGACTTGGTCAACCTTTGACTTTGACCAAAAACTCAAACTTGATGCCTTGGATTGTTGAGAGTACCAGGAGTTGCGCTAGGCTAGGGCACACTAGGTTATCCAAGAATTAGGTCAAGTGCTTCACTCAAGGTGCCACAACATGAGGGTTAGGGTTTCGTTGCTACAACAAAACATTTGAATGCAACTGAGCAAATCCTCCCAATCTACCTTCTATTGGTTAGACTGTCTAAAGATAGTGTGGTCCCATATCCTATTAAAATAATAGGTGTGCTCGTTTTCACCATAGAAAATATAGAAATGTTGTCACCCAACCATAGGCTCAAAGGCCACCCCCAATGATCCATATTTATGAGCAGAACAAAATGAATAACAGACTGAATAAAATAACACAGAGATAACAACATATATCCAGTGAACAATAACTTCTATTGAATAAACAAAATAGGATGAACCTGTAGAACTGAAACAACTTGCTCGAATTGTGGTAGCTATCTCTGAGAAGAGATGTGGCTGCTATGCACATCTGTCTAAGAAGAATGATTATGATGAGGCTCCAAAGGAATTTTTAACATTATGCATGAATGTGAAAACCATAGACATCCAAAAACCTAACCCTAGGAGGTGACACACCAAACGTTTTGTGGGCCCCAATGGCTAATTTGGTACCTCAACTTCTTGGGGTTGTAAATTTTGCATACGACCTTCATTTTAGGCACGTGATATCCTGTTAAAAATGTATTAACAAGAAATACAAATTACGCCATCAAACTTTGACTTTGTCTATAGTTTGACTATGGAAAGCCAAAAAAACATTATTTAGGGCCCCAAAACGGCCGTGGAAGTACACAAAGATGTAATGACATGAAAACATCCAAACCAATCTAGTTGGATTAGGTGGGTGGCTACCAATATCCACTTGGAAAATGTGTAGGGATTTATATAGCCTTGGAAGTGTAGAACTCACAATTACAAATAAGTACAGAAGAACGTGTTGAACTAAAAACTATCAAGAGGAGCCTATTCAAATAGGTGGGTGGCCACCAATATCCACCTAGATCAATCCTCCCCCATTAGGAAGCAATGGTCTCCATTGTGTTGAGTTCCCCCATTAGGTGAGGAAACTTATGTTGAATTTGGCCCTAGGTGAGCCACTTGTCTTGGTGTAGGAGTTTCCCTACCTTGACAACCCAATAAATATAGATCCTATATTGGCGAGTTCCCTTGACCTATGTGTCCACTATCTGATCAGTGGATGCATGTTCCATGTAGTCAGGGTTGAGTTGTGTTGGTGTCTGTTGTTTTACAATCGTTAAGGTGTCCAATAAGGGTGGAAAATATGGTCGAAGGAGGTCCACATTGAACACTGGGTGCAAGCCAAGGAAGGGTGGAGTGTTGAGCTCAAAAGCATTTCTACCCATAGCCTTGGTGATAGTGTAAGTCCCATAGCGAAGTGGTAGGCGCTTCCGATGGGGCCCTATAAGGCGCTCTTTCTGCAAATATAAATAGACCTTGTCTCCCACTTGAAACTGGTGCGATACCGTGTATTTATCATGGTGCTTCTTGTACTTAGAATTGGCTTTCTACAAAATCTCATGGAAATGTTGGTGAATGTCTTGAATCTACTCAATGAATCTGGTAGCTTTTTCATCCTCATAATGAACATGGGAAGATTCTTCCTGTGTGGTGGAAATAGGTAATGCAACATCAATGGGACCCAAGGGTTGGAATCATATCCCCACCTAGAATGGGCTATGGTCGGTGGAGCTATGGAGAGCCCTATTGTAGCTATGTTGAAAATAGGGAATACTCTCATCCAAGGTACATGGATTTTTAGAGTTTTACATGCACAGGATGTGCATAATCATCCAATTGATGACCTTTGTTTGGTCGTCGGTTTGGGGGTGGAAAGCAGTGGATTTAGAGATCTTGGTGTCCAATAGTGACCAAATACTTGACCAAAATGTGTTGAGGAACTTGTTGTCCCAATCGGAGATGATGGTATGTGGTATCCAAAAATGGACCCACACTCATTCAAAGAATAGCTTGGCAATATTTGTTGTTGTGATGGTCTTTTTGCAGGCTGTGAGGATGTCCATCTTCGAAAATTGATCAACTACCACAAATACACAATCATTGCCTTGCTTGGTGGATGGAAGATTCCCAAGGCCTCTTGGGAGTAGGAAGAGGGGTGTATAGGCCTTGCTTCTTGATGGTTGGCTTGGCAATGGAACAAGCAGTAAAATATATGATATACTTGCTGACATCCTGTCATAGTTTTGACCAATAGAAATGTTTTTGTAGAATGGCCAGAGTTTTCTCCACGCCAAAATGTCCTCCCATCCGACTATAGTGAGCCTCCCAGATCAGCTTTGTAAGCTCACTTTTCAGAACAAAGAGATGGCCAAGATGACATAACAGTCCATCTTTAATTTAAAAATTGGTGACATCCACGCCTGTACCCAAGAGCTAATAGGTGGTGGCAAAGTTAGGATCTTGTTGATAAAGTGAGGGCCACTCAAATGCCTCATGTCCATAGGAATGGAGCACAGTGGTGAGTGCAACCAAGGTGGGTCGACTGAGGTAGTAAACGACATGATTTGTGCTCCTTGTCTTGTACTTGATGTTTAGATGGAACTATTGCAGGTAGGTGGATCAATTCTGACGGTGGTCATTTTGCAACTTCCTCTATGTCCATATGAACTACAAAGGCTTGTGATCAATATGGATGATTTTCTACTTTCCCAGAATGTAATTTTTCCATTGACGGCATGCTTGTACAATGGAATACATTTCATTGTCATAAGTGGGGTACTTCCAGACAGTATTTGAAAGTGTTTCACTATGGTATGCCATGGGATGACCGTGTTGAGTGAGAACTACGCTGATAGCATAGTCAGATGCATCAGTCTCAATCTCGAACGGTTGTTGCAGATTAGGTAAGGAGAGTATTAGAGCTGAGAAAAATAGATGCTTCAGATCATCAAATGCTTGTTTTTGTTCCTTCCCCCATGCAAAAGTTTATTTTCCACCACCCTTGGTTACTTAGATGAGGGCCCATGCAATATGGGAGAATCCCAACACGAACCGTCGGTAGAAGTTGGCCAATCCTAGGAAGCTCTGAAGCTTGGTTAGTGTGGTTGGGGCTAGCTAGTCACAGATGACTTGGATCTTAGCTTGACCAACATGTACCCCATGCTCATCAACAATGTATCCCAAGTATTGGACCTTGCTCATTCCAAAGTATCATTTTTCCAAGTTGGCATATATCTTGTGTTGTCGCAGAGTGCTCAAAACTTGTTGAATATGATGCATGTGCTCCTCCCAAGTTCTATTGAAGATGATGGTGTCATCTAAATACACCACCAAAAAAGAGTTGGTGAAGGGTCTCAATACATCATCCATCAACCTCATAAAAGTGTTTGGTGCATTTGTCAAGCCAAATGGAATGACCAACCATTCGAAGAGACCTTATTTAGATTTGAAAGTTGTCTTCCATACATTAGTTGGTTCGATGGGAACCTAGTGGTAGCCAAAATTTAGATCAATCATGTTGAATAAATTTCCCCCCTTCATTTGATCAAGAATTTCATCAATTCTTGGAATTAGGTATCAGTTCCTGACTATGATTTTTTTTAATTCTCTGTAATCAATTTAGAGCCACTAGGTCCCATATTTTTTCTACACCAGTACAATCAGACTTCGGCAAGGGGAGGAGTTGGGTCTGATGTGCCCCTTTTGAAGCAACTCTCAGATCTGATGCATGATTTCATCATTTTCCATCAGTGAGCAACGATAGACTAGTCTATTAGGCAGAGGTGCACTGGGGGTTATATCAATTGGATGCTTGACTTGGTAGTGTGTCGGTACCCTGGTGGGTGAGGAGAAGATGTATTTGTACTCTTCCACGATCTTGTCCACTTGATTTTGCTGCAAAAAGAGACTTTGTGTAGAGGCCATAGATGTGGTGGTGAACTTCTTATTATTGTGAGCATAGATCACAAAGAAGACGAACTTCCCATTCTGTGACATGACCTTACTACATTTCTTAGCAGAGATTAAAGAAATAGCGGTAGGTGGCACCACCACTGGTACCCTGTACAATTGTCTACCCAAAGTAATAACAACACTGCGGGGTCTAGACTCATACACAACATGACGCTTCCACAAATATGTTTTTCCTAAAATAAAATCACAAACTTCAAGGGGAGAAATATCACACAATACCTCATCTTTGAAAGGTTTGATGTCGTAGGGAAGAAGACAATGTTGGCTAACACAAAGATCTCTTCCTTGGAGAAGCTAGTCGATGGTGTAGGGATGCGGGTGCAGTGTCGTCGACAGGTCTAGTCGCTTGATGACCTCCACTGAGATCATGTTCTTCTGACTTTTGCTATTGAAAATGACGCGAAGCAGAGCCCCCTTTACCCACATCTGCGAGTGAAATAGGCGTTCCCCTTCCTCTAGTTGTTCTGGTTCACTTCGTTGGACTTTGGTGGTACCAACCGTGGCATTAGGTTCAACATCGATAATTCACTTCCCTCCTTCTAGATTCGATTTGGAGTCAGAATCAACCTCTGACTCAGAATCTTTCAGCTCTACCATCAGTGACTTCTTGGAGCGACATTCTTCGGTGTTGTGCCAAGGGATTTTATGGTATTCACACCATTTTCCCATGTCCTTCTTTGACTTATTATTACCCTTCTTGTGTTGTGGATTGGACTGGGTGTCCTGAGAGTTTCCATATTTTATCTGCCCCTTTTTTTGTGGGTTGGGGCCACCTTTTCCTTGCTTTGGCTATTAGGTGTTTGTAGATGCAAACTCTCGCCTCTTCTTCTTAAATTTATTCTTGATATTGACAACATATCTATACATCATACCTAATGAT
The DNA here is from genome assembly GCA_010110895.2 of Picea sitchensis. Lineage (NCBI taxonomy): Eukaryota > Viridiplantae > Streptophyta > Pinopsida > Pinales > Pinaceae > Picea > Picea sitchensis. The sequence continues at coordinate 13,801 of SNQJ01S0063667.1, forward strand.
GTGATTTCCATAAAATCCATTTCTGTTTGAATGTATCTATGCAAACAACCACGATATTTGAGCACCATATGTCGTTCAAACTCTTTGATACCCAATTTGGTGCCCAGGGTATGGAAAATATTGGTGAAATACGGTATTGTCTAGTCCCTTTCCTGACGTACAGTAGTCCATCTGGTGTACTAGTCCGCATAGCTTCCAACATGGTAGTATTGTTATTTAATGGCATCCATGAAGGAATCCCATGTGGGGGAATCCAAAAATATTGCAGATTCCTCTATGGCCCTTTGCTTAGAGTAAGTATCCCACCAGTACTTAACATGGGGGATGACCTTAAGGCGAGCAAAAGTAATTTTTTCCCTATCGGAAAAATTGTGGACCGAAAAATATCCTTCGAGTAGATTCAACCATTTATCTACAACATCCACATCTCTCATTCCTTCAAATAATCGAATATCAAAATTTACCTGTACCTTGAATGGGGTTGCATGGCCGCTTGATGAAGATGCTTCTCCTATGGGAAGTCGTCGAAGAATCTGTGCAAAGTTGTCCATCATTTCGTTCCTTTGTCACGCAAGGGATTCCTTGAGCAAAATTTTAAAAGGATATCCTGCTCCATCATCTTTCTTTTCTCCCCCCATGGGTTGTTTTTGGGCTCGATACGATCGATATTGCAACGACTCGACTGGTTCGAGTCCCAACTTATTGTACCTAGATCTTGTTGGGGACATGCATGAAGAAAAATAAATGAAGATCAAACCACTCTTATACCACTGATCTGGATTTATTAGTGGAACAAAATAAATAACAAAGTGAATACAATAACACATAGATAACAATAGATATCCAGTTAACAATGACTTCTATTTAATAAATAAAATAGGATGAAACTATAAAACTGCAGAACTGAAACAACTTGCTCGAATGGTGGTAGCTATCTCTGAGAAGAGATGTGGCTGCTACGTGAATTTGTATGAGAAGAATGATTACAATGAGTCTCCAAAGGAATTTTTAACATTATGCATGAATTCCAAAACCCTAGACATCGAAAAAACTAACCCTAGGAGGTGAAATGCCAAAAGTTATGTGGGCCCCGATGGGTAAGTTTGTACCTCAACTTTCTGGGGTTGTAAATTTTTCATACAACCTACATTTTATGCACGTGATGGCCTGTTGGAAAGGTATTTTCTAGAACTACACATTATGTCGTCAAACTCTGACTCCGTCTACAATTTGACTGTGGAAATCCAAAAAAAAACATTGTTTAGGGCCCTAAAACGACCCTGGAAGTACAAAAAGATGTACTAACATGAAAAAATCCAAAATACACCAGTTGGATTAGGTGGGTGGCCACCAATATCCACTTGGAAGATGTGTAGGGATTCATATAGCCCCGAAAGTGTAGAACCCACAATTACAAAGAAGTACAAAAGAATGTGTTGAATTAAAAATTGTCAAGAGGATCTAGTTGGGATAGGTGGGTGGCCACCAATATCCACTTGGATCACCCGAGCACATTAACCTTGACAGAAAGAATAATTTTGGAAGAAAACCCTATAACTAATAGCCAACCAAGGTAGCAAACCTCTCTCCAAAGATAGTGTAACAAACAAAGATTCCAAATTATAACCAAGCATAAAGTCCAACCATAACCAAATACCAAGTCACCACTGCAACAACTGCAACTCTCCTCCATTCATGCACACTACATGCCATTATGCAGTTGTGAGAGTGAGTGTGACAAATGAGCTCTAGCGCCCTCTATTTTTACTGTTCCAACTCACCTAATTGGGTCGACTTCTCTTCCTGTAGGCTAATAACTCAATATTAATTATTATTTTGAGCCAACTTGTCTTCTAGGGTTATTATCCAACGTTTTAGGGTTTCTCTTGCGTCCTGGAATATTCTAGTCTCGTCAAAGGTTACATTTAGAGGTTAATACCTCCCACAACTACCATAATATCAACATGTTGTAAGTTATTTATTTAAGAGTGAAGACTATCCTCTCCCACACCATATCATGTGTTTATTATATGACGATTTAAAAGACATTTAAGTCATTGATCTTTATTTAGATTAATATTTGTAGATTCAATTTTGCTTTATTGATTGATCGTTTGTCAGGTTAGTGGATTCATTAAGGAGGGCAAGGTCATTTTGGTAAGTGTTATAAGGAATAAATAACCTTACATGCATTCAATCATTGAATTTCCTATATACAATTTCGAGTTCGGGAAAATAGATGGAGCAATCTTACCAATATATCTCCGCTTCGCCTCATAAATATCACCTTTCTTATATGAATAAGTGATATTTCAATCAACGAGGGTCGTTGCATTATATATGATATTATCTGAAGTGGGAAATATTTTCTCTGGCAGTAAGGACTTCTTTTTATACCAAGTTACCCTTGCAAACCTCAATATGTTATTACTATAAGAGATCAACAAAGATTGAGACCCTCCATTAGAACCCATCTTTCCATCCATTACAAGAGGATATATCGGTCAGTCAGTCTTTATAACGACTCCTTAGCAGTCCATTATATGGATCCTCTGCCTAAGAGGGTGGGACAATAGCTACTACTAGGTCTGAATGTGCTCATGAACAATACTGAAGGTAACACTTTCATTTTTCCAAAGGTAAAAATGGAGGAAGCTATGGGCCCCATATTCTCTTCCTCTAGAGGGGATATTTAGAAAATTATGGATAACACAAATGATCAAATGAAATTGTTGCTTGCTATCAGCAAAGCTCCATACATGTCTACATGAGTGTTGGGGCTAGTAGTTGAAGGACTCCTCTTTGATGGGTACTTTTCCTTTCTTTCCATACATAGATGCACCAACCAAATCTTGAGCTCAGGCTTTGAGGGGAAGAAATCTAGTTCACTTAACGGGTGAAAATGTTCTAAGGTGTTGTGTCCTCTCCCTCTACACTAATGAAATAAACTCATTTTGGTTTTTTTAAATATGAAGTTTTGGTCTGTGTTTCTTAACGTTTTCAGTGCTGGTGTAGGGTAAAATATTTAAGAACATATTTATTTTCATGAATTCGATAATTGAAAATGATGTCAAAGTTGTATTGCTGAAATTTTTCCATCAAGTGAATGGAGAAGCCATTTACCTATGAGAGGGATTTAACAATGCAAGATTTTAGTTGGTATGATCACCTACAATGTGAAGTGATTGGGGTGGTCCATGAGTAAAAAAGGAACAAGGACCTATTGTTGTGAGATTTTTTGCACATGTAATGTCGAAACCTCCTTGGAGACTTGGTTGGGAGGACTTGTCTTCTAGGGTTATTATCCAATGTTTTAGAGTTTCTCTTGCGTCCTGGAATATTCTAGCCCCGTCAAAGCATACACGTAGAGGTTAATACCTCCCGCAACTACCATAATATCAACATGTTGTAAGTTCTTTCTTTAAGAGTGAAGACTATCATCTCCCACAACATATCATGTGTTTATTATATGAAGATTTAAAAGACATTTAAGTCATTGATGTTTATTTAGATTAATATTTGTAGATTCAATTTTGGTGTGTGGCTTTATTTTCTATTTATTATAAGTAGTTAGTCATACATTAGTTAAGAAGGATATTTTATGCATTAATTGGAATCAAGTAAGATGTTTTTTTTTTGTAGGGTGTTTGAATAGCAATTTGATTAAAGGAATTCTAAACATTATCAATTCTCCTTTTCTCCTTTAGCGCCTACAATTCACAATTGAAAATTAACCTAAAGGAAGAAATAGGGTAGGTTAGATCTTTGATCTATCAAATAGTTCCGAGCCAAGTCTCCAAGGAGGTTTCGACATTACATGTGAAAACAATCTCACAACAATAAGTCCTTGTGCCTTTTTTACTCATGGATCACCCCAATCACTTGACGTTGTAGGTGATCATACCAACTAAAATCTTGCATTGTTAAATCCCTCTCATAAGTAAATGGCTTCTCCATTTACTCGATGGAAAATTTCAGCAATACAACTTTGATATCATGTTAAATTATCTAATTCATGAAAATACATATGTACTTAAAGATTTTACACTACACGAGCACTGAAAATGTTAAGAAACACAAACCAAAGCTTCATATTTAAAAAAACCAAAAGGAGTTTATTTCATTAGTGTAGACACTAAATTTCATAATTTCATATCTAATTTAGGAAGTGGTAGAGTGTATATTCGAGAAATACTAAATATGTAAATCAAAACCAAGAAGATAAAAATATGTAGCAATTATCACATTACTTTTCATTAATAGTAAAAGAATAAGTACAATGACTACTTGTTAGTCCTTGTCGTAGGCAAGAGGGACTATAGCGATCGACAAATCGTTGACTTCATATTAGTCTGTCCTTTGACCACAAATATTTCCATATTATCTATTGTTGGAACCAGGGAACTGAAAACATCGTTTTTTATATAAAAAAAAGTACCATATTTGTCATGATTTGATTGGACAAGGGATTGGAGGTCTTATTGTCGGCTTTGCTATTCCCAATGTTATATATGTTGGCATATCCAAAGTATTTGATCGTATATGGTCTTTTTGAATCATATGTTTTCTTATGCATTCGTCGAAGGTGGATTAATGCTAGCATTAATTTGAATGTTTGGTTTAGCATTTTATGCTAGTTAAATTTATGGCAATGTTTGATATGGTGGCATATCGAAAGTTTGGCCTTCCAATACATTGTCTGGAGTTCGAACTATCGTCAGTAAAAATATAATATTTTTTTTGGGATACGTCAGAGACCTGCCACATTGAATTTTGTTCTTAAATGTATACAAAGTATTTTTGATAGACTTAAATGTTTACCTAACAGGCTTGGTAGTGTTGAATGGTTACTTAACAGGCTTGTTACAAGACATTTTATTCCATTTTTGAAATTTATATCCTCCAGCAGCATTGTTGGTTCACTGCTCTATGCTTGTTTTTTGCATGGCACTAATTTGTTATTTGCATGTTCTTGTTGTTCTTGCTTGCCTGCTCATGTTGTTTCAGTTTGCACGTTTCGGTTTATGCAATCGCGATTGGAACAACATAGTTACTAGGGGAGTGTTTGTTTCTTTTTTCTTTCTTCGGTGTATGTTGTTTATTTTTGCTTGATTCGGATTTACAGGGTTCCAGTCCTGCGCCTGCAGTTGGGCCCCATTTGTAGGATTCTGGTCCTATGCCTACACTTGGATTCTTATTTGTTGCTTCTTCTTGTTTGCCCAAGGTTTGCAATGTTGGGATGCTGCATCTGTAGTTGGATCTCTGGTTACATTTTTTTGCAGAGGAGTTTGCATAGAATACTATTAAGATAAAATAACCGACTAAAACATTTGAGGCGATGTAAATTGCATCTCTTATGCATTGAAGTAGAGTTTGCCAGCCTCAAAGTATATTTCATAGTTGTCGATGTTGTTTCCATGGATTCTGTGTTGCTATGGTTTCATAGTTGTGAGAGTGCATTTTGTTGTGTAGGAGATATAGTTGTTCTCTCCCTTTTATTTTCCTCTTGTAAACTATGTTTATGACTCTGTAGTTTCTCGCGTTTCTTTGGTCATTTCGACCGACCGTCATTCGGTTGCATAGTTAGCCAGTTTTATGGATGCGGCTTCATGGATAGTTTCTATCGAACTATGGCAGGTCGTTTTCGGTGTATACATTAGCTTTCCCAAATTAGTTTTCTTTAAAAGAAGGGCTCCTGGACAAAAGAGAATGCAATTTATAAAATTATAAGTTTCCTGGACAACATAAGTTAATGATTGCGGGTTCTCGGGGTGGCGGGCTAAAAATTGGACTTTTGTTGTTCCATGCCCTACAAATAGCACAGAGAGTTCCGCAATGTCGTGTTCGGTGTATACATTAGCATTCCCAAATTAGTTTTCTTTAAAAGAAGGGCTCCTGGACAGAAGAGATTGAAATTTATGAAATTATAGGTTTCCTGGACAACATAAATTAAACATAGGAGATATGTAATTTTATAAATTAGATATATAAATCATGCATGGAGCCGCCATCCCATACTTGGCAAGTTTTTGCATCGCAGGTTCTTGGGGTAGCCACTTGAAAATTGACAATCGGAGAGTTCCGCGTTATACAAATTGACAATCGGACTTGCGAACTATTTGAATTTTAAGGGCCTCGTGTCCAAAAAATTTAGCATTCTCAAAATAGTTGAGTTTACGTACGTTGGTGGACAAAAACACACAAAAAAAATAGTAAGCATTTTTTGGATCGCGGGTTCTCGGGGTGGCGGGCTCTAAATTCTGCTTCTGTTGTTTTGTGTCCTACAAATAGCACGGAGAGTTCCACGATATACAAATTGAAAATCGTACTTGCGGAATATTTGAATTTCAAGGGATCATGTCAAAAAAATTAGCATTCTCGAATTACTTTTCTTTACATATGCTTTACATACACTCATGGAGAAAAAGACAAAAAAATAGTAGTATCATTTGTTACATAGGGATTCATCCCCACTACCTTCACCGCTTCCCAATACACATTAAATATTCTTTCAAAAGTCAGAACCGACCAGACAAGTTCGAAAAGATGGGCTTTAATAACTGGAAAGCTCAAGTACATCTCCCATTAAAATGAATAGGCAGGCGAATATTATGGGATCTGGTAATTTCTTTTTGCCTGCATTTTGAATTTGCGAAAATAATTTTTTGTTTTGTTTTTTTTGTTTATGCAGTTTTAGTTTTCATGAAAGATTCAGCATAGTTCACGAACATGTCACCCACAGAGGCCTTGAGGTCATGTCCCTATTTAATATTGTGCATATCTTAGATGTCAGATTTGAGAATCTGCTCCGATATGGAATTTTTAATACGTGCTGCTAGTCACTATTTAGCGTACATATTCGAAAAGATTGGCCTTAATAAGCAAAAATATCGAGAACATCTGTCATTAAAACCAATCAACACAAAATCTATGGAATATCATCCAGCGTTGCTTTTAAATACTTACTGCCATTTCTCTCTATCATCAAAGAGTTGCGCTTTAGGGTGCCTTTGTTCTAATGTTCCTGGTCATGAACATGTAAGGCAACTTAGAGATGCAATTGAGGGGCAGATGAAAGAAGAGAGACTGGTTTTATGTGACATGAGGTTTGAGTAAAAACAACTGTGTTATACAAGATAAACTCAGAGAGGACAAAAAAAAAAGAACAAGTATGTTCTGTTTAGTGTTCTCGTTGTGTTTGATGCTTTGGTTGGTTGAAACAGTTGCCTAGAGATTTGTTTGTTGAACTTCTTTGTTTTCTTGTTGGGAATTGTAATGGATTTTGAGGTCGCGTGAAAAATAGTTCTTCGTTTAAGTATATAGCTTCTTCTAACAACACAGATTTTGCAAGTGTATTGAATTGTACAAATCCCAGAAGAATTTGTTTTCCTTGGGGCCCTTGCATTTACAGTGGCTTGCAAAATGGCCTGTCATGTTCGTAAACGATGTGAAATATTGCTCCATTTGCGAATGTAACCAGAGGCAAGTAACATAAACTGTATGGGTGGATAAAATGACACATTATCACTACAAAAGTTTCTATTTCAAATTTTGATGAGCTACATGCGGGTCTGGTAACCGACTTGACAGAAAGCCATGTTCTTTGTCAAAGTTTGGTTGGTTTACTCTGGATGTAGTTGCAGAGTCCACATATTTGATGTCACCTCCGAACATTCCAGACCTTTATATGAGTTGTCATACCTCCACCGCTATGAGGAAAGATATATTATGATGCCAACTGCAACATTTGATACAGTTTCCAGACCTCTGTTGGTGCGTTCTGCAAGATTTGATGCACTTGCCACACCTCTACTGCCTGAAGAAGTTGTGTACCTCAACATATTTTCATTTTTCATCTGGGTTGAATGCTTCTTCCAATCTACTGTAATAAAGCAAAGAAGTTCAACATACAAACCCTCAGGCAGGCTTTTCAACCAAATAGATGATCAAATACAGGGAGAATACCAGTTACTACGTACTTGAATCACATTTCTAAGTTGTCTCGGATGTCAAGGGTCAGGAACATTGGAAGGAAATCACCTTAAACCCCAACTTTTCGACGACAGAGGGAAATTAATACTTGACAAAGAATGGAACATTGAATAAGCATCCATTGCAAGCAGGCCATATCTAGAAGAGACAAGGTATTCAAAAAACCGTGATAGATGTAGTTGGTAGCATCGATTAAGTACAAAAACCAAAATTGATATTCAACTCGTTTTTTACGAATAAAGAGTTTGAACGTCAAGAAGCTTCATCAATGTACATATTTCGGTATTTTCCAATTTCTGGTATTTGTTTTAATTGTATTTTGTACCTTCTTCCCCTGTGTCGTTAAACATGAATGACAAGCTTTACTTTCTGTTGCCCACTACTTCAATCTAAATAAAGATTGGTCTGTTCTTTCTTTACCTTTTACATTTAAGAATAATTTTTCATAAGTGGCTCAACTGTTGACGTAATGTTCATGTTCAGTATGTTGGATATTTTGCAGCTTCTTCTATTTGATAATATCTGTGCATATATATTAATATCAGTACTATTGGAATAAATACAAAAAACTTAGACAATTATGTTTGGGTTTGTGGTATTAAACAACTATGTTCCCTGTTCCGTCATATACATCTTGCAGCCAAAGAACTTCTGTAGTCTGCAATTTATGCTTTAATTACTTAAGTCACACCAAATATTGATTGTATTTAATTTAATTTAGATATTGATGTTTATGGAGAGCCAACGTTTGCTCATGTCATTGCAAGCAATACAATATGAATAGATGATAATGAGTTTACCTCGTTGAGACCAGAATGCAAATTCATGTTTCTTGTTGTGCTATGTACATATTACAGTCAAAATTTTCTTGTTTTTAACGAAATTTGCGAACCGAAGAGCATCTTGCAAATTGGGAGATTAGTTGCATTTGAAACAGAAACAATCCATTAATATATATTAGTATGAATATTATTCAGATAAATATGAAAAATTTCTCCATTGATAGATACTAGTATGAATACTATTGAAATAGATATAAAACCTTTGTCTTGGCCAATACTTAGGCAGTTATCTGGGCACCAGGCCTCGAGTTTGCAGTACCCAGCACCTATGTCCCTTGTTCCATCATATACATCTTGCAGCCAAAGAACTTCAGTGATCTGCAGTTAATGCTTTTACTAGTGAGAACCTAGTAGGGGTTCAAAAACATTGGCATTAATAAATGGAAAAAGAAAGGTTTTTTCGACTGTCATATACTTATCTCTTTTCCCCTTTTTCTTTTCCCGTCCATTATGTCTTTCTGGTTTTATAATTAGTCGTCTTTCTATTATGGGCGGTTGCAGGGTTCGCGCGCTGACATATCTTCATCTCCATCTGTATCTTCACATGACGAATCCGACCGACTGTTTTACCTTTCCATACCTAGGCAATTTTATGGCCGCAGTTGCCGGATCGACGCATAGGAACTGGCCTTTTCTTCTTCCCGCTCATTATTGCTTTCTGGATATATACTTAGTGCCCTTTCTATGGTATCTAGTTCTAGAGTTGGCGGGATGACATGTATTCATCTCCATGTATATCCTCACACGAGGGATCCGACCGACCATTGTTCCTTTCCATAGCCAATTTTATGGCCGCCACTGCGAGGCCGCCACTTGCAAACCCAACTACTTATCATTCCGATATATACATCTTGCACTCAAAACATCTGTGATCTACAATTCGACTGCGGGTTCCTGGTATACATTAACTTTGTTCAAAGAATCTGTTGATGCTTTCCATCCCCAACAACTTCGCGTCCTTCCTGATATACATCAACAATGCTCTTACTAGTGACAAGTGGACACAGTGGCACGAAATACACTTTCATGATCTGCAATTTATGCCTTAACTGGTGAGAAATCGGCAAGGGTTCGAAAGCATTTGCATTAATAATCAAACACAAGATGTTCTTCGGCGAGATACTTTGACCTCGTCTTCTTCCTGTGTATTATCGATTTCTAGTTATATACTTAGTCGTGTTTCTATGATCGTGGGTTACAACGTTGGTGTGTTGACATATCTTCATCTCCATCTATATCCTCGCATGGCGAATTGGACTGCCCCCTGTTCCTTTTCATACTTAGTGAATTTTATGCCTGCGGTTGTCGAGTTGGCGCAATTTAACTCTGTTGCTTCTTGTTTAGTCATCTACATCTACCACTCAAAATTTCCATGATCTACAATTCCACTGTGAACTTCTCCATCCTTTTTCCCTTATTTTCCTCCCATGTATTATGGGACTATAAAATATGGACATGATATTTTATAGAGCATGTACGAATTCTACATTCCATACCTAAAGACATTTTGGATCGTGGGTTCTCAGGCGGGTGGGCTCAAAATTGGGCCTCCATTGTTCTGTGCCCTACAAATAGTACCCAGAATTCTGCGATACAAAAATTGACAAGCGGACCTGCAGACTAGCAAACTCAACAATGCACTTCTATTGTTCTATGTCCTCCAAACACCGCTCCTAGTTTCGCGATATATAAATTGACACACGGAATGCAGGGATGGCAGGGTGGAGATTGCCATTGTTTACGGATGCTAATCCCTATGAAGTATCTAACAGTATCTAAAAAAATATTTTGAATACTAAATTAGCTCTTAGTAGTGAGAACTGGACACAGAGGTACGAAACAGTTGGGATTGCACCCTCCACAATATACAAATTGACTACCGGATTCTGACATCGTCCGCTCTTCCATGTTAGATTACGCATTCAAATATTGGGAGCGATACAATTAGAATGTCGGGGCCTCGCGTCTTCTGCAGACACTTTCGTAGCCTGTTTTGGATCCTCCTATTGTCGGGTTCACGAAATGTGCAACCCCAACGGTTGGCAGGTTGACATATGTTTATCTCCATCTATATAATCACAAGAAGAATCCAACCGACTGTTGTTTCTTTCCATACTTGGCCAATTTTATGTCCGCGGTTGTCGGGTTGGCGCCAATTTCATCTCCATCTATATCTTCACATGGAAAATTGGACCGCCTGCTTTTCCTTTTCATACTTAGTGAATTTTATGCCTGTCGTTGCTGAGTTGGCGCAATTGAACTCTATTTCTTTTTGTTCAATTATATACATCTTCCACTCAAAATTTGTGCAATCCCAACTGTTTCGTTCCTCTGTGTCCAGTTGTCACTACAAAGCGCTAATTTTGTATTCAAAATAATTTTTTAGATACTGTTAGATACTTCATAGGGATTAGCATCTGTAAACAATGGCAATCTCCACCCCGCTAGCCCTGCATTCTGTGTGTCGATTTCTATATCGCGAAACTGAGAGCGTTGTTTGGAGGCCACAGAATAATAGAAGTGCAATGTTGAGTCTGTCAGTCTGCACGTCCTCTTGTCAATTTGTATATCACGGAATTTTGGGTGCTATTTGTAGGGCACAGAACAATGGAGGCCCAATTTTGAGCCCGCTCGCTCGAGAACCCGCGATCCAAAATGTCACTATATACAAATTCGCTACCGGATTCCGACATCGTCCGCTCTTCTGTGTTACAGATTACGCATTCAAATGTTCAGAGCGATACAATTAGAATGTCGGGGCCTCACATCTTCTGCAGACACCTTCGCAGCCTTTTTTGGATCCTCCTGTTGTCAGGTTCACGAAATGTGCAACCCCAGCATTGGTAGGTTGACATATCTTTATCTCCATCTATATAATCACACGACGAATCCGACCGACCATTGTTGCTTTCCATACTTAGCCAATTTTATGTCCACGATTGTCGGGTTGGTGCCAATTTCATCTCCATATATATCCTCGCATGGAAAATTAGACCACCCGTTGTTCCTTTTCATACTTGGTGAATTCTATGCCCATGGTTGCCAAGTTGGCACAATTGAACTCTATTCCTTTTTGTTCCATTATATACATCTTCCACTCAAAATTTGTCCAATCCCAACTGTTTCATACCTCTGTGTCCAGTTCTCACTACTAAGAGCTAATTTAGTATTCAAAATAATTTTTTAGATACTATTAGATACTTCATAGGGATTAGCATCCGTAAACAATGGAAATATCCACCCCACCAACCCTGCATTCCATGTGTCAATTTCTATATCGCGAAACTGGGATCATTGTTTAGAGGACATGGAACAATAGAAGTGCAATGTTGAGTCCACCAGTCTGCAGGTCTGCTTGTCAATTTGTATATCATGAAATTCTAGGTGCTATTTGTGTTGGTTGTGGAGCCTGATTATCTTCCTGATTGAGAGGTCCTTGCTTTCAGCTGTGTTTATACCCCATGAAGTATTTACGCCCCAGAAGTATGTACACTCTTCCACGCAGGGGAGTGCAGAGGGGGGTTACCCCCTCTGCGGGGTCTGGGGGGGATATCCCCCCGGATGGGGGGTCTGGGGGCAAGCGGGCCCCCAACGGGGGTTCGAGGGCGAAGCCCCTGAAGGAAAAATTGCCGTGTAAATGTATATTGTAATTTCATTGTAAATATGGACCGTTCATTATAAGGTCGCAGATCTAATGGTAGAGATTATGTTAGGGTTTTTGCCCTAGAAGGCAACCCTCTTTTATGAGGGAAATGTATTGAGGCTATGATTGATGGCGAATATTGTATTCTGAGAGAGGAGACTGTGAGAGAAAGAAGAGGAAGTTACAACGAGTTTTGTTGTAGGTTGTATCCCTTCATTTGTTGGATAATAATAAAGGAAGGACCTGGCAATTTCTCTGGTGGACGTAGCCCACACTGGGTGAACCACGTAAATCCGTGTCTCTCTTGTATTGTGTATCTTCTGTGTTTTTTTTTCGCATTTGTTTTTATTTTATTGCTCCACGGTCCTGTTTTTCTAACAATTTGTAGGGCACAAAACAATGGAGGCCCAATTTTGAGCCTGCTCGCCCGAGAACCTGCGATCCAAAATGTCGCTAGGTATGGTATGTGGAATCCGTACATGCTCTATAAAATATCATGTCCATATTTTATAGTCCCATAATACACGGGAAGAAAATAAGGGAAAAAGGATGGAGAAGTTCGCAGTGGAATTGTAGATCACGAACATTTTGAGTGGTACATGTAGATGACGGAACAAGAAGCAGAAGAGTTGAATTGCAACAACTTGGCAACCGCGGGCATAAAATTCACTAAGTATGAAAAGGAACAACCTGTGGTTCAATTCGCCATGCGAGGATATAGATGGAGATAAATCTATGTCAACACGCCAACGTTGGAACCCGCGATCATAGAGACACGACTAAGTATATAACTAGACTACCGAATACAAGTTGACTACAGGATTCCGACATCGTCTGCTCTTCCATGTTACAGATTATGCATTCAAATGTTTGCAGTGATACAATTAGAACGTCGGGGCCTCGCGTGTTCTGCAGAGACCTTCGCAGTCTGTTTTGGATCCTCCTGTTGTTGGGTTCACGAAATGTGCAACCTTAACGTTGGCAGGTTGACATATATTTATCTCCATCTATATAATCACACGACGAATCCGACCGACCATTGTATCTTTCCATACTTGGCCAATTTTATGTCCACGGTTGTCGGGTTGGCACCAATTTCATCTCCATCTATATCCTTGCATGGTGAATTGGATCGTCCACTGTTCCTTTCCATACTTAGTGAATTTTATGGCTGCGGTTGCCGAGTTGGTGCAATTGAACTCTGTTCCTTTTTGTTCCGTTATATACATTTTCCACTCCTAATTACTTCGTCTTTTTTCCATTTTTTTCTTCCCGTGTATTATGGAACTATAAAGTATGGACATGATATCTTATAGAGCATGTACGGATTCCACATTCCATACCTAGCGACATTTTGGATCGTGGGTTCTTGGGCGGGCGGGCTCAAAATTGGGCCTTCATTTTTGTGTTCCTTACAAATAGCACATAGAATTCCGTGATATACAAATTAACAAGTGGACCTGCAAACTGCCTGACTCAACATTGTACTTCTATTGTTTTGTATCCTCCAAACAACGCTCCCAGTTATGCGATATACAAATTGACACACGGAATGCAGGGCTGGCGGGCTGGAGATTTCCATTGTTTACGAATGCTAATCCCTATGAAGTATCTAACAGTATCTAAGAAATTATTTTCAATACTAAATTAGCTCTTGGTAGTGATAACTAGACACAAAGGTACGAAACAGGTGGCATTGCACCCTGTGCAATATACAAATTGACTACTGGATTCCGACATCCTCCGCTCTTCACTCTACCACGGCTCACAAATGTTTCAAAGTATCTCTCGATGCCTTCCAACCCCACTAACTTCCTATCCTTTCGGTTGTCCTACTATACCCTCTTTGTTGTTACGTGCATTGCAATAAAAAAGTTCTGATACATACAATTTGACCCTCACGCCCTCACCTTCAACGATTGTACCTTGCAACCCTATTTTGTAGCTGTTTTTTTCTCGTGCCCGCGACCTCCGTACTTTCTTACTATGCAATTAGAAACCTTTCATGCTAACAACTGACCATGCAGGAACCATCAACATTGTCATTAATGGGC
>SNQJ01S0063667.1:28381-39370 GCA_010110895.2 Picea sitchensis
GTGTTTTTTTTTCGCATTTGTTTTTATTTTATTGCTCCACGGTCCTGTTTTTCTAACAATTTGTAGGGCACAAAACAATGGAGGCCAAATTTTGAGCCTGCTCGCCCGAGAACCTGCGATCCAAAATGTCGCTAGGTATGGTATGTGGAATCTGTACATGCTCTATAAAATATCATGTCCATATTTTATAGTCCCATAATACACGGGAAGAAAATAAGGGAAAAAGGATGGAGAAGTTCGCAGTGGAATTGTAGATCATGAACATTTTGAGTGGTACATGTAGATGACGGAACAAGAAGCAGAAGAGTTGAATTGCAACAACTTGGCAACCGCGGGCATAAAATTCACTAAGTATGAAAAGGAACAACGTGTGGTTCAATTTGCCATGCGAGGATATAGATGGAGATAAATCTATGTCAACACGCCAACGTTGGAACCCACGATCATAGAGACGCGACTAAGTATATAACTAGACTATCGAATACAAGTTGACTACAGGATTCCGACATCGTCTGCTCTTCCATGTTATAGATTATGCATTCAAATGTTTGCAGCGATACAATTAGAACGTCGGGGCCTCGCGTCTTCTGCAGAGACCTTCGCAGTCTGTTTTGGATCCTCCTGTTGTTGGGTTCACGAAATGTGCAACCTCAACGTTGGCAGGTTGACATATATTTATCTCCATCTATATAATCACACGACGAATCCGACCGACCGTTGTATCTTTCCATACTTGGCCAATTTTATGTCCACGGTTGTCGGATTGGCACCAATTTCATCTCCATCTATATCCTTGCATGGTGAATTGGATCGTCCGCTTTTCCTTTCCATACTTAGTGAATTTTATGGCCGCGGTTGCCGAGTTGGTGCAATTGAACTCTGTTCCTTTTTGTTCCGTTATATACATTTTCCACTCCTAATTACTTCGTCTTTTTTCCATTTTTTTCTTCCCGTGTATTATGGGACTATAAAGTATGGACAT
The DNA here is from genome assembly GCA_010110895.2 of Picea sitchensis. NCBI lineage: Eukaryota > Viridiplantae > Streptophyta > Pinopsida > Pinales > Pinaceae > Picea > Picea sitchensis. The sequence goes on from SNQJ01S0063667.1 coordinate 29,364, forward strand.
GATATCTTATAGAGCATGTACGGATTCCACATTCCATACCTAGCGACATTTTGGATCGCGGGTTCTTGGGCGGGCGGGCTCAAAATTGGGCCTTCATTTTTGTGTTCCTTACAAATAGCACATAGAATTCCGTGATATACAAATTGACAAGTGGACCTGCAAACTGCCTGACTCAACATTGTACTTCTATTGTTTTGTATCCTCCAAACAACGCTCCCAGTTATGCGATATACAAATTGACACACGGAATGCAGGGCTGGCGGGATGGAGATTTCCATTGTTTACGAATGCTAATCCCTATGAAGTATCTAACAGTATCTAAAAAATTATTTTCAATACTAAATTAGCTCTTGGTAGTGATAACTAGACACAAAGGTACGAAACAGGTGGCATTGCACCCTGTGCAATATACAAATTGACTACTGGATTCCGACATCCTCCGCTCTTCACTCTACCATGGCTCACAAATGTTTCAAAGTATCTCTCGATGCCTTCCAAACCCACTAACTTCCTATCCTTTCGGCTGTCCTACTATACCCTCTTTGTTGTTACGCGCATTGCAATAAAAAAGTTCCGATACATACAATTTGACCCTCACGCCCTCACCTTCAACGATTGTACCTTGCAACCCTATTTTGTAGCTGTTTTTTTCTCGTGCCCGCGACCTCCGTACTTTCTTACTATGCAATTAGAAACCTTTCATGCTAACAACTGACCATGCAGGAACCATCAACATTGTCATTAATGGGCGAAGCGGTCGAGGAGATCTCCCACTATTACGCATTAAACCAAGATGTGCGAAGAGTTATTTTATCCCTTCCGATTGTTCATCTCGAACATGCGTCGTCGTGTTGGGTGGCTCAAGAAATATACAATGCTTAATTGGTGATTGCAATATTCGCCATGTTTGCATTTTCTATGTATGCAATTACTAGTTTTTAATGTTAACAACACATTATGCAACAGCCGTCCAAATTGTCATTAATCAACCAAAGTCTCAAGGACATCTCCCATTCACACGCTTTGGACCAAAGTTTGTGTATGGTTATATTATCCCTTCCAACTTTTCATTTCATTCATCATCTGGAGAAAACAAACGTTCTTGTAGACTTATGGCAGGAGATCGACAACAATTTTGTGGAGATACAGTAAATATGTTTGCACACAAGGACTAGAACTTCCAGTGGTCCAGGGCATACTTTTACTATTCATCCCATTCCGCCCAGAACGAAGTGATTTGGAACTCTAGAATCGCTCGTGCAGGCTGCGTCCCTGAGGTTTTTGACTGTAAGGAGGTGATCTCTTGGTGCACCAAAAAATATATTCCAAGCCAAAGAATTATTTCACTGTGCGACCATTCTCTTGTTTCTTTGTCACCTCAGGTCTTTCACAAGATGTTAAAATTGTCGAAGCCAAAGAAAACTGATTCGACAATGCCTTTATTGTATACTAAATTTTGGGTTTCCAGGAACCTTTCTTGTTTTTCTTGTGTCCTATTGTATGTTATTTGTTGCCTTGAACGACGTTGTTACTATTCTATTGTATGCTAACTCTTTCGGTGTCCAAGAACCTATACATTGATAGATTTTGATTTCTCTTCTGTCCAGAACCCTTCTATGTAACAGATGTTATTACTATTATATTGTATTCTTTTAAATGTTGATGTAATTTCCAAAGATATGTAACAGAAATTTTTTATTTTATAATAAGTTTCTATAGTTCGCAAGTCCGCTTCTCAATTTGTATGTCACAGAACTCTCGGTGTTATTTCTAGGGCACGGAACAACAGAGGCCCATTTTTTAGCCCGCCAGCCTAAGAACCCGCGATCCAAAAACTGCCAAAGTATGGAATGAGGGCTCCGTGCATGCTCTATAAAACTTGTGCAAAGAAAACTAATTCGATAATGCTATAATTTTTTTGTCCAAGAAAAGCCTTAGTTTTAAAGCAAACTAAATGTAACACACATTATTACTATTCTATTATATGCTTTTAAATGTTCATGTAATCTCCACAGATATGTAACAGACTATTAATTTCTGGTAAATTTGTATAGTTCGCAACTCTGCATCTCATTTTGTATATCGCGGAACTGTCGGTGCTATTTGTAGGGCACGAAACATCAGAGGCCCAATTTTGAGTCCGCCAACCCGAGAACCCACGATCCAAAAACTGGCTAAGTATCCAATGAGGGCTTCGTGCATGCTCTATAAAATCTCGTCCCCATACTTTATAAAAGTACAAATTTCGTATGTATAAAACTAAATATCTGATTTAGTAAAGGTACATATTTCGTATGTATAATTTATTAATTTCTCATAAATTTCTATAGTCCGCAACTCCACTTCTCAATTTTTGTATCGCAGAGAACATCAGAGGCCCAATTTTGAGTCTGCCAACCCGACAACCCGCGATCCATTATAAAAGTACATATTTCGTATGTATAAAACTAAATATCTACTTTATAAAATCACATTTTTGGTATGTATAGTTTATGCTCTCCAAGAACCTATAATTTCATAAATTTCAATTTATTTTGTGTCTAGGAACCCTTGTTTTAAAGATAACTAATTTGGTAATGCTAAATTTTTTATGTCCAACAACCTTTCAAATGTTGATAATTTTTTATATTTTTCAGGAAGAACTAATTCGAGAATACTATGTTCTGCATGCAAACCATGTGTATTTCAACTTTCTAACCACGTGTCTGTACTAGGTCGCATTTTCTTCCATCCCAACCTGGGAGGAACTACGCTGCCATGCAACAATTATTTTTAATATTCTATCCATCTCTTATTCTAGAGTAAAGATAATCTATGCATATAAAAATGTTCACCAACTAAAAAAAGTGTACCTTCCCAACTAATGCATTCCACATGTGCCAAACATAAGAAGAGATATGCCAACACACGCCAAGTATACTCCTCCCTATGAAATCAAGTGAACTAGTAAACTCTCACTAGTAAACTGCTAAAAATAGAAAGTACATAGAAAAAGGAAATGATAGAAAGTTATGGTTAAGGGAGAATAGATTCATAACAACGTTTGAAAACAAATGACACGTGTCATGAATTGTATGTGCATACAACAGATTGTATCTAGATCTTTTATGAGTTAATATGGAGGTTGTCGATGGGATTGATGCCATAATGTTGTTGTCATGTGATGTTTATGTTCAAAAAATTATATTAAAGAGGTTGGTAACATTATTCTCTCATTGCTTATCCAATTTGATTAAAGTCTAAGGACGATGTCACACACCACTGAGATAACAACATTGTTTACGAAACCAAACACAAGTGGGGATTGAGAGTCAAAGATCCTACGTGGATGGCATTGGCAGTTAATTTTACAAAATAATTCATTAAGAAAGAGCCCTTTAAAATAAAAGGATAATAACGGCTTTCAACGCAGTATGAATAGAAGGTTGTCTTTGCTTTAGGAGACCTGTGATGATTGACTTAAAATTAATAAACCCTTGCTTCTTACCTTTTCTAGCACGAGGTCTGAGTAAAATAACCATGAAATGGTTCAATACACAAAAGTCCCCCACACGGGGAAGACCCATAGGAACCTACTAAAGCAAATATAAATTTTAAAAATACACAATCATTAGGGAATTGGATCTCATGCTTTCATAATAAATAATAATAAGACCAAAAAAGCCAAAGTGTGGGAAAGAGCCATAGGAACGTAAAAAACAAAAAGAAATAAAAAAATACACCATCTTCGGGCAATTTGTCTCATGCTTTGACATTAAATAATCATGTTAGAGAAATTAGTATATGAGATTTTTTTGTTTGTTTGTAAAATAAATTATATAGCAATTTAATTGTTAAAATTTATGTATGCTTACATATTTTGTTTTTTGAATTTGAATTTAAATTGTTTTTAAAATAAATATATATTTTTAATTTTTTTTCTTATACAATTTTTTTTTAAACTTAATTTTTTATATATCGAAGTAATAAAGAAAAAATTCTTAAAAATAATTCTATTGAGTGAAGATTAATTATACTAGTTGGAATGACACTTTGAAAAGAATTAAACATAGACCATGAAGATTGCATCAAAAGTGGTTGGAATGACACTCTAAAAAGGGTTGAACATAGGTCATGAGATTGCATCAAAAGTGGTTGGTTGTAAAAAGGGTTGAACATAGGTCATGAGATTGCATCAAAAGTGGTTGGTTGTACTAGGTGAATTGACCTTTTATCATAGTAGTCTTAACATATTGGTCAAATGACTTTGGAAAATGATTTTGGATAAGGACATAGTATTACCATATTGGTATAATGATTTTGGATAAGGACATAGGGCTTGTTGCTACAAGCTATTAATTCATAGCATTGTCAAATGATCTTATAAAACAATAATCTTATAAAACAATGGTGGTATTTTAGGATGTATGTGTGTATGTCATGTTTTTTTATAGAATTAAATTTTAGTAAGGGAAAATATCATTATAATTATATTTATTTGATCAAATTCTAATCAATTGGTCAAGGTTTTGTTTGGTTCAATATTCAAATTTTTATCTTTTTCTTCATGTGAAAGTGGTTATTATTCTTTGTTAATGTGAAGTTTGGATTTATAGGTCATTAGAATATAAATTAAATCATAAATTTAGTTACTACTATGAACATTATCAAAACTCAAAATTTAGCAAATTTAAAACACTTATAAGTTAAAAATCACACAATAATTGTAAAAAATGGCCATAAGAATTATCAATAACTACGAGGGAGAAACACAAATAAATATTATGAAACATTTATAAGTTAAAAATCACACTGAATAATTATAAAAAATGGCCATAAGTCTTATCAATAACTATGAGGGAGAAATACAAAAAAATATTATGAAACATTAACATGAGCCCTTGTAAAGAGAAAAACTCACCACAAGCCCTTGTCTTAAGCATAAGTAAAGAGACACAAAGTTAGGAAGGAGCCCAACGTAGCGCAAAATGTCATTAGGGTATTTTGGGTTCAAATCCCAATCAATGAGAATAGGCCCAAAGTTTAGAGTTAGGTAACAAGTCATCATGTTATCTCAATCCTTAATGTATTCCACGATTGAATTTAACCAATCCTCATTGTTGGAGTCAAGTATGGTTTTCAACCTCAAAAGGGAACTTATTATTCCATTGCTCAAGCTAGGGTCACAACTAGAAAGCTCAACTTTTTGATGACTGGATCCTAGCCATCAATGTCAAGCTCAAGTAGTGTTTCAACTCTAGAAGTCACAAGTGCCAAAGTTGGAAAGTTTCCATTTGTTTCTAACATTGGGGTGGATACCAGGATCAACCTCTATTATTGTATAATCCCAAGGATCATCTCCCTAGCCCAAGTAGTTTTCTAGCCTCATAAGTCATAAGCATCAAATTTAGAAACTTGTCATTTCATTACTTAGGTTGGCATGGCTAGCATGCTCAACATTTATGATGGTTGTATCCTCACAATCATTGCAAGGTAGAAGTAGCTTTTCAAACTTAGAATTTGTAGATGCAAAAATATGAATCTTTTAATTTTGATGCTCAAGCCAAGGTATCTAGTAAGATCAACATTTGTGATGTTTGTTTGAAGACCGATGATCATTTAAAGGCACAATGGCTTCTCATCCATAGAAGTTGCAAGCACAAAAAATGGAAACTTTTCATCTTTCTACTCACACTCGGGTGCCTGAGAAGTTTAACATTTGTGATTTTTTTATCCCAACCATCATTAAAAGATTGCGATGGATTTTAAGTCTCAAAAGTTGTAAGCTCTAGAACTAGAAACATACCATTCTATTGTTCACATTGAGTCCCTAGCAAGCTCAACATTTGTGATGATAAGATGTTGACCATCATTATTAAGTCCAAGTGGGTTTTTAGCCTTAGAAGTTGTAAGAGCCTAAGTTGGAAACTTGTTGTTTCATTGCTCATGTTGTGGTGGCTAGCAAGCTCCATGTTTGTGATGATTGGATCTCAATAATTATTCACAAATTCAAGCATGTTTTCAGCCTCAAAAGTTAAACGTACCTAAGTTATAAATTTGTCATTCTATTGCTCAAGATGGAGTGGCTAATAGGTCAACTTATGTGATAGCAAGATCCCAACCATCATTACTTTTGATTCCTAGAAATTGTAATAAGAAGAGTTGTTGGAATGGTCATCCATGTCTCCTCTTCTTTAATTTTTAAACATTAAAAAATTTAAATATAAATTAAATCTTTCCACTGCCTTTAAAAAATTTAAATATAAATTAAATCTTTCCACACTTTGCTAGCATGGGGCATGACCTCCTTTACATATCTCCTTCCATTTACACAACACTTGCCATCAATCTACCCCTGTAAAGCAATATAAATTAAATCTTATACTAACGTGGAGATAGAAATTAAATTGTATGTGAAAGTAAATACGGTTTTATGTTAAATTAAACATTTAGATATAAATTAAATCTTATATTAAAGTCGAGATAGAAATTAAATTTTGTGCGAAAGTAAAGATGGTTTTATTACACTGAAAGGCGTATACCTATTCACAATGGGCACAATTTTTTTTTGTAAATAAAAGGTTGGATCCTGTTATATTAAAATCGACAAAAAACATAGTTGTAGGTGATGCCAGCTGTCCCGCCTAAGCAGGAAACCAGGACAGCTGGGCACCCAAGTCCAAGTGTCTCCCTGTTTGCAGAGTAAACAAAATTCATCCAAGATGTCTCTCCTACGTCCCGCCCGAAGGAAACCGGGACGAGCAGGCAAAGTCTTAAAACTGGTGCTATTGTCTAGAGCTAAGAGACAGTGATAATTATCTAACTTAAGGTGTAAACTGAAATGACTGTACCATAAACAAAGTCTAGGACTACATATCAGATAACCTCTGGACCCTGGTGTGTGTCGTCGACCGTTGCTGAGTGCTTCCATCGTGCAGGAAAGGCGTAGACTCTGGCGCAAGTCGGGCACTGCTTCTTTGGTGTGGCTCGTGAATGCGCTGCAAAGAACATGTCAAGGCGCTGCTCTAGTCTTGCCATGCGGAAAACCTGGTCCTCAAGCAACTTCCGCATCTCAAAGAGGAGATTGAGAAGGTCCCAGTCTGGTGTAGTGTGCTGCTCTGGGCAGTTGCTGTCCACGCACTCCTCTGTGGTGGCCGCTTTGCCGCTTTGCTCGTTGGGTGCCTCTTCCGCCCTGGTGGGCTCGGGGGGTGGTTCTTCCACCACATAGCATGGTGTGTATGGCCTTTCATCTCCTAGGTTGTCTTCTATCGGTTGTGAAGGACCAGCCAAGCCAAAGGACGTGCCCAGGTACCACTTTGCAGGCGCGCCGAATAGGTTGTGCTCCAGCTGAAAATCTGAGCCTCCTGTCGGAATCCGCTCCTCATCGAGCGCTCTTGGAGGCCTCCTGAGCTTCTGTCTGCGTCTTCTAGTGGCCATTGCCATGGCTCTTTCAAAAGTTTCCTTTCGTTTGCGGCGCGACTGCGCGGCATACCAAGCTGCCCCCCGTCGCGACCTGCCTCTGATCCTAGGCATGTTACAAACTCTGTGAATGCCCCCGGGGCTCTCAATTGGAGTCCGAATATGAGAAAATCGACCGGGGTGCTGGTGCGCCTGGGTGCTCACGGGCAGTCAGCTCCCAAGACTCTCGACTTGAATAATGAACGCTGAGACGGTGGCTAAGGCTATGAACGCATCCATCATTTCCACCATTAAAACCAACTGATAAATGCTGGTACTCATCGCTTGCGTGAGGGGTCTCGGCCCTTGAATGCTCCTTCGTGCGCGCATGGATCGTTAATGGGCGAGTTGACGGGAGCCAGTGGATATATTAACTTCCCGTCCCGACTCCCCTCCACGTGGCTGGATAGCCCTCCCTGTCACCCCATCCGGGAGGTGGAGATCCCTGTTGGCCAGAGCTTGACACGAGGTGAGAATCTCTGGAGCTGGTAAGCCCAGGTCGTCCCAGCAGAGGCGTTCCTTGCTCGTTTCAACTGCCTCATTTGCTAATCTGTCAGCCACTTTGTTCGCATCTCGTTTCACATGGGAAGTGATGATGCTTAGATGCGGGTGGAGGTGACAATTAAAGTCTGCTAGCAAGCTGTGGAGTCTCCAGCTTGGCGAGATCCTTTCTGGATTGCACCCATGCAAAATTTTCGTGGCTAGCCTTATAATGATTTGTGAGTCGCCTTCCAGTATTAGCCTATGATGGCCTTTGCTAAGGGCCGTTTGGAGTCCTCGCAGGAGTCCTGTTAGCTCAGCTACATTATTGGTCATTTCCCCAAGGAAGCCAGCTTCCAGGCCCATGATTGCCCCGTTTGCATTCCTAAGCACTACCCCATATCCGGCGGATCCTGGGTTGCCCTTGGAGGCTCTGTCGAAATTCACTTTAATGAAGTGTGCTGGAGGGGGAGTCCAGCTTGATGGACTGTCAGGTGGGCTCGGGTTGACTTTCTGCTTTGGTAGGTTGCTTGTTATGGGCTGCCAATTCTGAAGAATGCTATGCTCATCTGATCTGCATTTCTGATCCTCATCTGTCCAGGGCTTGCTTCTGGTTGTTTCTTGAATTAAAGATTTGACTTTCTTCCAAGTGGCTTCCGGTGAGGAGGGTTGAGAGTGAAATATTCTCTTGTTACGCTCCTTCCAGATTTGCCAGAGAGTGAAACCTGGCAGTAGCATCCAGATGTGGTTTAGGATGGGGTTGTTGAAGGAAATGTTGTCCCAGTTTTCAATTGTGTCGTTGGTGCTGCCCCGGCTTCTACTGGACTAGCGCATTAGTTGCGCCCCATAGTCCCAAACCTTTTGGCTGTAGTGACATCCGTTGAAAAGGTGCTCTTTGGTTTCCTCGTGTTGTAAGCAAAGCACACAACAGGATGGTCCGATAAAGCCTTTTTTTTGTAGGTTATCCCAAGTCAGGGTTCGGTTGTGCACTACGAGCCACAAGAATGTGGAGATCTTAGGCCAGAGAGCGGGGTTCCAAACTTGGCTCCATATGTGATCTCTCCTCTGTTCCTGGTGGTTTCCCTACAACGAGTAAGCTTCCCTGACGGTGAAGGTGCCGATCGGGGTGTATCCCCATCTCAATATGTCAGATCCCTCTCTGTATAGGATTTTTCGGTTGGTGGCCTGGGTTTGCCAGCTCTGGAGGTTGATATTTTCAGGGACTCCAAGCTCCTGATGTGAGAGTTTCCATTGACGCTAGCGTTGCTGCTGTATTTGTCCAGTCCAAAGGTCCTTGACCATTAGAGGGGAGTTCTGATGGAGCGCTCTCTTGAGGTCGTCTAATTCTTCCATTGAGTCCAGTGATTTCAGCTGTTGCCATGAGTCTTGCCAGAAGCGCGCACTTCCTCCATTCCTCAGTTCCCAGAAGGCGTGGTTCTGCACCAAAGTGCGGTTTTGCCAGGCCGTATTCCAGATGTTGGAGCCTTGTATTCTAGTATTGTGGCGGATTAGCTGATCTTCTGGGGTGTGGGGTGCATATTTGCGTTGCCACAGTTGAGCCCAGGCTGCTGAGGGATTTTTCATCCACCTCCACCAGAGCTTGGCCCCCATCACCTGATTAAGTTTTCCAGGGTCCCTGAGCCCTAATCCTCCCTGACTTTTTGGCATGCAAAGCCTGTCCCAATTGACTAGGGCCCACTTTTTGTTGGGTTGAAGGCCTTGCCAAAGAAAATTTCTCTACAGGGTTCGAATTGCTTTAATGACTTTCTTGGGAGCCGCCAGGGCGGTGAAGAGGTAAGTTGGTAAGGCTTGCAGGACATACTTGAGGAGGACTAGTCTAGAGGCTAGATTCAAAGGGCGAAAGGTCCAGTTGCGCAGTCTATTGGAAATGGAGAGGAGAAGGCTGTCCCAAGAGATGGAAGAAGCCGCGGCTCCTGTGAGTGGCACGCCGAGGTAGTTGGACGGAAGGGAGCTCCTGGGTATCCCCAGAAGTCTAGAAATATGCCTCTGGACAGGGACCGGAGTGTTGAAGAAGTATAATTTGGATTTGTCTAGATTGAGCATCATGCCGGAGGCTTCAGAGAAATCGG